>JAUMGZ010169469.1:0-15168 GCA_032359645.1 Pododesmus macrochisma | reverse complement strand
CGAAGGGGTACTTACACTTTGATGACAATTCATATACACGAAGGGGTACTTACACTTTGAAGTCAATTCATATACGCAAATGGGTACTTACACTTTGATGTCAATTCATATACGCGAAGGGGTACTTACACTTTGATGACAATTCATATACACGAAGGGGTACTTACACTTTGAAGTCAATTCATATACGCGAAGGGGTACTTACACTTTGATGTCAATTCATATACGCGAAGGGGTTCTTACACTTTGACGTCAATTCATATACACGAAGGGGTACTTACACTTTGAAGTCAATTCATATACGCGAAGGGGTACTTACACTTTGAAGTCAATTCATATACGCGAAGGGGTACTTGCACTTTGATGACAATTCATATACGCGAAGGGTTTAGTTTATGTTAAGATTTACTTACCCCAGCTTCCTCCGCTATCCTAGCTTCTGCTGCATTGGTAACGTCCATTATAATACCACCTTTAGCCATTTGTGCCATGCCGGCTTTGACTTTAAATGTTCCTGCATTGAGAAGTTATGAAATAAGAAGAACGTTGGACAATAAGATGATGAGAATCCAAATGTACTAAAAACAAAATAATTTTTTTCATGAACAAAACGGTATGAACTGAACACGGGGGGTAGGCAAAGAATTGTTCACGTTACCGTAGATATGAACATGGATTTAAATCAATGATGTCATAATTACGTCGTGCTTAATGTTAAAGAAAGAAGTGCAAGATATCACCAGAAAAGAACCAATCACACTTAAATAACAGGACCGTAGTCTGCATGGGGCAGCAATTTTCTATTTTCCTTATTGTCCATGACAAAAATCCCGCCAAATATACGGGTGCGGCCATAAAAAAGGCTACGGCCCTGAATAAGTCACAGGGAAACTAAGTTTCAAATTTCCATTGAACTATCAATGTACTTTGCATTGATTCCTTACTTTGTAAAATCAATAAAAACTATATTATTATAAAGTTCTTTATATTTTAGAGATGAATACTTCTGATATGTCATGACTATCTATATTTATTACACGTAATGATACAATTACAAATGAGATATTGAACAGGGGATCTGAAGTATAAAAACATACCTGTTTTACTGGTAGTTGATGCATCGTTTAGTGTCAGGTTTGTGACGTCGTGTGCAATACCTGTATATATAAATTAGTAAAAGAATAATTCATAAAATGACCTAGTTATGTTATATGATACCGCGTCATCCAATCACGTACTACAAGAAATGTTAGGTAATCCTATTTCAAATAATACACAATATATGCCCTGGACAAAGCTTCCTTTGATGTCAAAAAGAAGATCACAGTGACCTAATTCTAGTGCACGAGAATGTGTCATTGTGTAATGCAGCACTAAAATGGTGTGATCATTCATAGAATAACTTATAAATAAGACATTTCCTGGACAAAGTTTTCCCTTGATGCTTCGTTAAGTCATAAAAGAGGTCACAGGGACCATATTCTAGTGGATAACACTGATATTAACTGCAGTATTCCAACATAGACTACAGAACCAAATTAGGCGATCTTGCATACAGACAAGCTAATATTAGGCTCAGAACAAGATTTTCTTTTCATGTTCTTTAAAGGTCAAACGGTAGGTCCGGTGATCTAATTATTTTGTGCGACACTGATTATCTCACCAAGTTTAATTATTCTGCATCATAAAGCTAAACAGCAGGTTTACTCTGGACAAAGAAAGTAGGTCGGACAGGAGTATGTATGGAAGGGCAGACGGACATGGAACTAACCTATCGTCCCCTCCATTATCGCTATTACGAGAAAATATTTTATATTTACTTCTCATTACTTTGGGCCTTCTAGGCTTTCGTACATAAATGAAAATTAACTGTGACATGTCACTAAATAATACATTCTTGTTAATGTATGGTGTCAGCTGCGCTATGGTTTAAGTACTTATTCTTGAAAATAACGTGAACTTAAACGGAACGCTGGAGAAACCCTTCAAATCACTGGACCACGGAATATAGGTCATATTATTCAGCATCTGAGACTTGATGTAATGACCACTCATTTCCTAGGATACAAGCATGCTTTAAATTAGGTAGATCCAGAACTTCAGTGACTTACAGTGTCGGAGAAACATACATGTATATATAACTCCCATAAAACATAATTTTTTATATTCAGGACATATTTCTTATAGTGTCTCTCGAAAACTTGATAATTCTAACTAAAGGCAACAGAGCCACTAGAACTGATCTTATAAATGTAAGCTTTTAACTGAGAACGTGTTATTAATCCTCGTGGTTAACATGTGCTCCGCTAACCATGTTTTGTCAACACAATGAATTTTAGGAGATTGTCATGCATTAAAATTGAATAAATCTTAATCAACAAAGACAACTTTATGTATAAGTATAAAGTAATAATCGAGGGTTCAATGTGTTTATACTTTTCCAGTGAACTATTTGTTCATACCCAAATCATATTGCATCAGTTAGAGAGCACAATACATGTATTACGTTACAAGGTCAGGTTAATATTACCAAGTGTAGAGTCCGAATTAACATGGACGATATTTTATGTAAGAGTACATTTGTACGCAGTTATATCACAGACATTCTATTATAAAAGATGTTTGGGGTTATAAAATCAATATTGAGCAAATCATACAAATACGATTTAAAGTTACATTCTGGTGGATCGATCTAACTCGACATCTTTAATAATTAATGTAAATAATATTGATAAATTGATTTATTATTTACAAACTACGTATATTTTACAGTCAATACAATGTTTACAGAAGGAGTGTCATCCAAGGTTATATAAGTCTAATATCAAGTCTAATATGGCATATCCATAATTAACAATCTCAATTAGTGTATAATAAATCAAAGTTTAACTCACCGTTTGATATTTTGTCCGTCATATTTGTCTCTGGCGTGAAGAATCCTGTTTGATGTTACTAGCTACAGAAGTGTACGAATGCCTACGAAGACCTTCCTTTATACAAATACAGAAAATATATTCTCTCAGCTGTGCAAAAACTAGTTTTAACCTTTGACCTTTAAAAAGGCTCTCGACAGGAGGCATGGTTATGAAAATTTAATACTAAGCTGAACAATGTAGGACCAATCACGCGATATTATTCACACTAAATGGCACACAACGCAAAGTTATTATTGTAACATATCAAAATCATTTAAACGTAAAACAATCCGTTTATTCGTTATATAAAATAGAATATCCTGTCGATGGGCCTCGTCACCGTAGAAGAATCCATATTGAACGAGCGAAGCGAGGCAGTATATAGTAGTTTTATATTTACTATGATATCATGTATTACAAATCTGCTTGTTGGTCGTCGACTTGAGTAAAAATATAGAGAATAGGATTTCAATTTGAATGCTTGGTCAAGGTAAGAATATAATTTATAACCGATTCGTTCATTCCTATACTAAAGTGTAGATATTTATTTACATTATTCAATGGGAATTAGTGTTTTAACACACGTTTTCTGTTAAAAGGCGAGTTGCATTGAACGTCTATTGCGTTATAAAAAAAATTATTTATTAAAAATGGAAGCGGGTTGTCTTTAGTTGCTTCTTGCTGCATGTGTAAAAGAACAAAATTCTGATTTTTCCAGGGTTATTAACCATTTTGTCCAACGCTTTCGCGATCAAATACTCGAGACCATCTATCAAGAAACACAAATATGATGATAACTGCAAACGGTTGCACCTCTTGATAGGAAAAGTTAATATAGAACGTATGATAAAAATTAACGTCCCGAGTACCCTTATATAACAGTCTATTTTGACATTACGAAATATTTGTACCGTTGCGTCTATTCGGTATTTTCAAACTCCACTGGGGTTCGAATCTGGGACGCTTGAATCACTAGTCAAACATTGTACGGATCGATATATTAAGAAGGATGATCCTATCAAGTATAAGCTTGTAGGAATCTTTTTATACTGTAGAGCCAGGGGTCCCAGGTTCTAACCCCAACGGATTTGTTTGTATTTTTCTGACCTTGCTACAGACAGATGTTATACGAAAAGCACAAAACATATAATATACTTTTGATAAATACTATATTGTATGTATGACAGCTCACTCAAGTCCTAGCAATCGTGCTAAATTTTAGTAACACTTGTTATGGTCACTCCTGTAAAATGTCACTCCCGTAAAATGTAACTTTTTCAATTACAGAAAACTTGAATCACAGACAGTGACTCTCGATATCGCAAGGGAAGGAAACACTATGTCAAACTCGCTGTCACAAGAAAATCCAAAACGGCGAATGCTCATTGGCATTTTAGAAGTGCAGGGTTCATTTAACGAGCACAAGGTGGCACTAATGAAGGCGAGAAATGGATTGCCATCAGCTGTTGACATTGAAGTAACGGAAGTGCGTCATTCAGGCCATCTTGTACCGGAAATGGATGGTCTTATAATCCCGGGTGGGGAAAGCACAACTATCAGCCTTTTCCTTAAAAGAAACAATATGGAAACTCCAATTCGAAATTGGATGGATACGGAAGGCCATGTAGTGTGGGGAACATGTGCAGGGATGATATTGCTGTCAAAGTATACAGAAAATCAGAAGATTGGAGGTCAGCCAACGGTAAAGTATAGTTTGTTGTACATTTGACTACGGTACTAAAACGAAAGCTTAAGCGTTGTACATATTGTAAGTGCTCAAGATATTGATCAGAATCTTGTCACATAAACTCTATAGGTTTAAAATCTTTATAATCATAACAGTTAAAACAGCAAAATTATACACAGAAACTCATGCGCAAAGCATTGGACATATAGCCCAACTGTTAGAAATAAGATGCAACGCGTCGAGTGCATGTTTTAACGCGTTAGAAGTACAATTTAACGCGTGAGATATGTACACCGCTTAATATAGACCTTTGAATTCCGTTACCATGTGGCGTATACTATAAAGTAAAACACGTTCTGTAACACGATAAAATCAACACATTAACACAAAGCATTTGAAATTAAATTCATTTGAAACGTCCTAAATTCAAATCTTATATAAGCGAAACAACGTGTTCTGGAAGAGTGGTCATTTACTAAATCACGCGATTCCTATCGGCTATTATCATCAATTTTATCTATTGTTTTTTTGAGAAATTACTTGTACACATCAGAAAATTGTAAAGCGAAATTTAATCAATCAGTGGTTCGAGCATTAAAATTCTCTGGAATAAAAATATTTATTGACAATGACAAAGTTTATTCTCATAAATAACTGACTATTACAGTGCAGAGAAAATACAATCTGGGGTTCGGGGCGGGTTGTCTTACACATATTTATCATATTTGTCATGATTCAAATTGCATTTTTGAATTACAATTAAATACATTTGTGTGTATGCTTATTTAAACATGAACCTGTCTTTACGTAAGATTGACTGAAAAAGTGCAGATATGTTTTACTGGGAATCAATAACCACTGAAAGTTTCTTGTTGTATATAATACACATTACAACGAAGTCAGTGTCGTTTGACGTTTCAGCCTATCCTCTTGTCTCTTTCCGTTGGTATATTACACCATTGTACACCAGTGTCACACGATTTAAGTATTGATTGTTGTGTTCTCCATCTTAACAGAACACGTGTTTTTAAAAATACGACAAACCGGGAACAATATATCAGTTTGCTGCTCAAGCAATTTGAAAACATAATAAGATATGTTTATAATTTTTCAGCTTGGCATTATGGATACAGTGGTGTCTAGAAACTTCTTCGGGAGACAAGTTCAAAGTTTTGAAGCCAAAGTGAAATTACACGACAAAGATTTGAAATCACCCAATGAAACCACAAAAGATCCAGGTTTCCATGGTGTCTTCATTCGCGCACCTGCAGTCGTTGAAACAAAGAGTGACGATGTTAACGTTCTGGCAACACTTGAGAGGACAGAAGAGAAAGACAGTGTCGTAGTAGCAGTGAGACAAGGACATGTTCTAGCAACGGCCTTCCATCCTGAACTGACAGAGGATCTACGCTGGCACTTATATTTCTTAAAAATGATTGAAAATAAAACGAACAGATGAAACAGCCAGTCAATGTTTTACTCATGTTCGCTAGCCAAGGTCTGTGTGCTACAATGGTACACACAGATCTGTGTATAACGTAGTGGTACATCAACAGACCTTGGCAAGCGAAAGGCCCAAAGGACACGTACATAGAATCTGGTGCATTCTGGTGACCTTTAAGGGCCTCATTTGATACATTTGAAAATGACTGCTTATGACCGAAGCACACTATTTTTTGAACTTCTAATCGAATATTACCTCCAATGTTATCTACTTTTAAAAAATGTAACGGTAGTTTTGCTCGATTTTAGTTATTTTTTTAAAATGACGTGTACACTGCAGCGTACCACTAGCTAAAATTAAATTAAATTAAATCAGAACAATTTCCAAACATCAAATATACAATTAAAATTTTAAATGTTGACCTATATTTACCTTGTATATAGATTCGTTTCACTATTATCTCTAGATTTCTAATCTATAGACGTCTTCAGCCAGGTCCGGCCCTCACGGGGTGTTTCGACTCCTAACCTGGAACTGCCTAGAGGTGACTAGTCGACAGTGATTGTCACATCACTGCCGTTCTGTGGATGGCTTCCAGCTCATGTCTTGTCGTCTCCACCATAGCCCGATGGACGACTTCTATGCTCTCTTCGATAGTCGAGTCACAGCTGCTTTTTCTGTCTTTGACTCCTAGCACCGTGAACATTCTCCTCAAGGATTGTGCTGGAAATCCCCGCATCCGATTTCCCTCGGGCAGACCCAAGTACTCCATCCCACCTCTCTAATCTCTTCTGCCAGCCTATCATACTTTGCTTTCTTGTTGAAATGCCTCCTCCCACGGTACTGTCAGCTCCGCCATCCCCATTCTTCTCCCCTGTTGCGACAAGATGAGAATGTTCGGGCGCAAGTTAGTTTGGATAATGTCTGGAAAAACCAGTTTTCTGTCAAGGTCCACCCTCATTTCCTAGTTCTTGTGTTGTGTTGTCTTCCCTCCTTCCCCTGCTCGTACGAAGTTGATGATAGGACGGCAATAATCTGACTTCCTTTTCTTCGTTCTTTCCTTTTCCAGAGTGTCGACAAGTCCCCTGATCACCTTGCCGTGTCACCACCTGTACCGTCCCTGAGTGAGAGCGATACTACAGGCAGACAGTACATCTGCCTGCGAGGCTGCCTGGTCTGTCACAATGAGGGCAGTTCGGGATCTCAGTCAGTCCCCATCTGTAGAAATTTGTTGGCGATGGCAACAGGTCATACACCGTCCTCGGGGAGGAACTGTACCCGGCATGGTTCTAATTGCAAGATGGCGGACCATGTCGGTCTTCTCTCTGTAGTTTCGCACCTGGTCCACGCTCCCTGTGCCCATATCCACCACTTTAGCCTTCCTAATTTCTTCCTCCATTTTCCTAATGTCGTCTTGTACCATCTTCCTCCTTCCAGTTAGTTGTCCCCCATCGTTGTCCCTGGTAGACCTGTCTTGTCTATCTTTCTGAACGTGGTTCTGCATCATTCTACTGTTGTTTACGTCGTTCAAGATTGCATCAAACCACTTTCTCAAGCACTTGATTTGGTTGTTCACATTTGTAGGAATCTCGTCACCCTGAACCTTCATTTTATCTATAAATGTTGCCCAGCTATATTATTTGGGGAGTTTGTAGCCGGTTTTTTGTTTTTTTAAACCTAAATATTTTAGTAAAAAAACAGTCCTGAAAAAGAGTAAGTCTGCCTTACAAGTGACACCAATAACAGTTACTGTTATATACGTTATCCACTGGTTAATCCTGTCAACATCTAAACTACTACGCATATATTATCTTTAGTAATATCTCATTCATCATGTAGTTTGATCTGGGGACTTGATAAATTGGAATTTAAATTATTTTGAAATGATTTGGTTGAATATTGTGTTATAAGAACAAGTTCTTTTCCAGTCCTGATGGGAGTTTAATGTGATGAGGAGGAGTAAAAGCAGACACATGTCCCTTTTTTTACTGACGTCATATTGCGGGAACTGCTGTAACTTTGAGTTTTCTCCTTTGTATTTCTTCAAATAAGCGAGCTATAACAGTACCCTCGACGTCGGTGTCCCACTTGGTTAAAAGTTTTTAGGCAAGCTGTGTTTTGGTGTTTAACTTAACTGTTAATTAATTTTACATTGTAATATGGTTACAGCAGTTGTTTGGAGTTTCCTTAGCAACAGATTGGACCATATTTGTTCATTATTGGTCCCAAATACAAGTCTTCTGGAATTAGTTAAAACTTGTGGGCAAGTTCTAAAGGTTTAAGTTTTTGGACAAGTTAATTTGAACTTGATTAATCAGTGATTTAGCACAAGAACAAGGATGCTGATATTTAGCATGAGGGTAGCTTTGAGGTATTATATTCATATTTAAAATATTTTTATAATAAAAACCGATTTTGACATGTTTTTGGACTTTAACTTTTTCCAGGTTTAAGTTTTGCTGCAAGTGTTGAAATGTACTAGTATACATTCAAATATGTGTACTGGTATGCTGATATCATGTATAAGGATAGTTTGGGGGTCTCAGACTCTTTAAGCCGAGTGAATTGGGAATTTATTTTTTTAATTTCTATGCATCAATTATTAATTATGTGCACTAGGATTCTGATATTTGGAATGAGGAGCAATTAGCCATATTTGAAAGTCAATCAGGAAATTGGTCTTGTTGTTGAAAGTTACAATAGTTACATGTTGATTTTTATAGTATTTTTCTTCAAAATTAATTCATTTTTGTGATATCATATCACAACCTACAAATTCAAAAAGCCGAATTTCTTAGCTTTCTTGTGATATATAACACTTATATATTTCTTCAATGGGTAGTCTGTGAGCCGCTTAAACAGTGATCCCTGACAAGCGTGACCAAAATATTCATAATTGGTGTACTAATACCATCAACGAATTTGAATATCCAGGGGCGTAACAAACGGGTTTTCAATGTGTAAGCCCAAAGATCAAATGTGCGGCCGAAGGCAGAACCCTGAAGCGCGCAGCGCGAGGAGGGGTCTTCCCCCTTCCCCCTTCCCATCGGTGGCGGTCTGGGTCTCCCCAGAATAATTTTGTTTTCTAGAACGCCTGAGAATTGTTCTCCCGTGTTCTGACGTCAGTATCAATGGCCCTTTTAAAGCAAGAAAATATAATTTTCCCCTATTATTTTACAAATATTTTGCTTCTTTTTGGGTACGTAGGGATTGGTACTCATCTACGCAAATTCTGTCATGGAGTTCGAATTCGGTAACATTATTCCACGGAAAAGAAAATCTAAAAGCATGTGCATTTTGGGATGGTTGTTGTGAGAGTTTTTCTCTTCTTGGGATGTTTCTCCTCGCGACTGTGACTCGCTTTTTTTTTTTTTTTCAAAATGATGTGTTAGCCCGGGCTTTTTTGCTACATAGGTTGTTACGCGCCTGATATCAGCGTATACAAAGACAAATTGGATAAACGTGAAGCCGTGTATGATAGTGTAGACGACATAGTCGTAGTAATCGGTGAATTCAATGCTCACCTATACAAGTCATCTAAAATAAGAACCACGAGCAAGCTGATAGCAGAGGACAACTTGTTGACTACTGGATAAAGGACCTATCTCAATTATATAACAGACAATTATAATCTATCGGTTCATACTTCACGTTCTGTTCCTTCAGTAGCGATGGATGACACCAACTTTCGTAAAACGTTGAATACAATCACATTGTAACAGTAAATACGAAAAACCAAGACGATATTCTAAAGCCGTAAGTCCCTCAACATGGGCAAACAAAAGGAAAACGTGGGATGCACACAGAAAAATAAACAAATAGACATTTATAAAAAAAAAGTAACATCACGTACTTCTATTAAAAAACTAGAAAGGGAATCAGGTGCTCGCGATATGCTAAGCGTTTCCTGCTACACATTATAATAAATCATTATTTACTAATTGAAAAATATCGCACTTTCTAAAAACCGTATTGGAAAAACGGAAATGTTAAACAACTTCATTGTAACATGCGTGAGAAACGTATGACTTGGGTGAGAGATGGTAAATCTCGCGGATTCTCGCATTAAACATATATTGAATATAAAGAATGTAAACGCACCTTTCGTAAAGAACTAGACTTTGCTAGGAAAATGTACGAGAAAGAACAATTTGAGCTCCTGGAAAAAATTATAAGTAAAATGTACTTAATAACAGAGTCTGTCATAACTGTTTCCGAGTTCGATGAAGCTATTTCTTATATGAATACAGGAACGGTTCTTGGTCACGGTGTTGTTTTAGAGCATGTGAAACACACAGGGGAAGAATTAAGGTAACTTCTAGCTGTGTATTTTTTAATTCTCGCTGGTTTTTTTTTTAACATTTTTTTGTAATCCCCATACTTTTACGAGAACGGCGTTCCATACTCGAGTACCCTGAACGGTATATTGACAGCATGAAGTATTTGTACTTCTGTTACGTCTGTCTATTCGGTGTCTATGGGGTTAAAATCTGTGACGCCCGAACCAAGAAATGGGTAGTTAAACGTCTCCAGTGTACCAAAGTGGCCATTAGACGGCAGTGACGCCCGAATCAGTAGTCAAACTGTGTACCGATCGAACAAACTGATGGGATCCCATCTAACATGAGCCAGTAGGAGTCTTTTAAACGTGATCATCACGGTTGATAAATATTCCTATTTACTTGTGCGATATAAGTGTAAAATTACTTAACTACGCATTAGTTCCCATTTTTTAGATATAGAACGTGGTCGGTATGATAAACACAAAATCCCTTGAAAAGAGTGAATATGTAAATGTTGTGCAGAAGTAGAGACAGAGAGACATTTATTGATATCATGTATAAAATATAATGATATAAGGAAACCTTTATTCCAGTCATATGAGTTAGACAAATGAGACCAGTCATTTAATATTAATACCATACTTTTTAAACTTATAAACCCAAGTAATATAATTGAATGTAATAGTTTATTTAAATTTATCAGAAATGCATTAGAGTTAAGAAACACGCCTTATAAAATGTTTTTATCATTTTCTGTCACAATATATCATGGATTATTATCATGTCTGTAGATCTATATATGTTTGTGCTGTGTGTAACCTTATGTAATCTTTATACTGCACAGTCAGGGATTCCAGGTTCTGACCCCAACGTAGTCGTTTGTGTTACATAAGTTGTTTGAACCTTTGACCTTTTAAAAGGCTCTCGACAGGAGACATGATTATATGCAAATTAAACAGTTACCCTATGATAAACTGCCAATCACGTCATATATTGTTCATGCGAAATAAAAGATAAAGTCCAACTATAATCGTTATATATCAAAACATCTTAAAGAAAAACAACCCGTTTATTCGTTACATAAATTTAACAATCCTGCCGATTGGCCTCGTCACTGTAGAAAGATGCTATGCCATATCAGCACAAATCTGCTTGTTGATCGTGAACTCAACTTGAGTGAAATATAGAGAATAGAATTTCAATCTGAATGCTTGGTGTAGGTAAGTTTTATTTATCATCATTAGAAGCGGATTGTCGGTGTAATTCTTTGGAGCTATTTTTACTCCAACATGACAACAATGTTAGAGGTTTATGACGGCGAGATGCTGTTGACAGCCGCGGTCGGCATAATAATGTCCTACCGAAAATCGACCGACAATTTTAAGTGGTCTATAGAGCTATAATCTGGTATCCTTATATATACAGGGGGTCGATATCATATCGTTATTTATCATACTGCTTGTTGTCACAGGGGCTTGGTTTAAAAATGTCCCCTACGACTTGCCCCCCCCCCCCACGTACCTTCGACATGTCGAAGTCAAGATGAAAGGGATATTTTTAAACTACGCTTGTATGTAAACTGTAGTGTAGTCAGTCATTCATACCTTATCCAAGTATATCGACTTGCCAGTTTAGCATACTGGTTTTTAAACTACATATGGACTAATTACTTACATCATCCTGGATTTTTTCCGGGTCATTGACAATATTTGTGTCCCCCCGCTTTCGCGATCAAGTATTCGAGACCAGCTAGCAAGAAACACAAAAAGATTGTTAACTTTAAATCAGATCACATTTAACTGAAGAAAAAAAGAAGCAGTAACTGTTGGACATAACTATAAGATGCACTTCTTGGCAGACAAAGGTGAAAATGAAATATACGTCAAAATAAACGTCTTGAATACCCTTAACGGTATATTGACAGTATGAAGTATTTGTACTTCTATTCACAGTTGCGTGTTTTCAAACTCCGGTCCATGGGGTTCATATCTGTGACCCCCAAATCAGTAGTCAAACTTTGTACCGATCGAACACCATCTAACTTAAGCTAATAGAAGTCTTTTAAACGTAATAAATATTCCTATTTACTTGCCTAAGATCGTTGTATTGCATACCCACGTGTCCCAGGTTCTGACCCCGGCCGAGTCGTTGTATTTCTGTTGACCCAGTTACAGTTAGATGTTTTATGAAAAACACAAAACATACCATATACTGTTAAAATATCACATTGTATAAATGACTGCTCGCTCCAGTCCTAGCAATCGTGCAGAATTATAGTTACATAGTATCCGTGTTTTTTGTGGTCACTTCAGTGAAAAGTTACTTTTACATTGCAGAATACCGTACTTAACAGTCCGTGACTCTAGATATTGCAAAGGGAAGGACAAATTATGTCAAACTCCCTACCACAAAAGAATCCAAAACGGCGCATTCTCGTTGGCATTTTAGCAATAGGTGGTTCGTTTACCGAACACAGAGAGGTACTTATGAAGGCGAAGAATATATTTTCATCAGCTTTTGATGTTGAAGTAACGGAATTACGGACCTCGAGCCATATTGTACCGGAAATGGATGGTCTTATAATCCCGGGTGGAGAAAGCTCGTCTATGAGCCTTTTCCTTAAGCTAAACAATATGGAATCTCCAATTCGAGACTGGATGGACACGGACGGTCATGTAGTGTGGGGAACATGTGCGGGGATGATATTGTTGTCAAAATATACAGAAAATCAGAAGATTGAGGACCAACGACCGGTAATGTATATTTTGTATTTCAGTTGACTACGGTACTAGAAACGAAATAACGTGATGTTTTATGAAATGATGAAACAATTGCTGCTTGACACCCCTTTTCGTGTAAAAATTTGATCAAAATATGCAGAAATTTGACAAAAAGTCAGATCTTGTAAACCAGGCATCTTGTGGCATAGTGTCGAAGTGTTTGTTAAAACAAAACTTTCTCATTAAACGTGTCTATGAACAAAAGAAAAGACATTTTTCACCGAGTTCCGTGGCTGATAGAACTGTTTCTTCCAGTGATATATATATATATATATATATAGTTATATTTCTTCTTTCCGAATGCAAAAAAACCCAGCCTATTGCTTCCCTCCGGTTGTTTACATATTTGCCCCCTCCCTGCTAAAGTTGGCTGGTTGAGATAATACCTAACCTCTCTCAAATGTTATATCCATGTGACGTATACTATGAAGTAAAAACGTATACTGTAACACGACAAAACCGACACATTAACACACAACATTTGAAATTGAATTCATTTAAAACATCCTACCGAATCAGATGCGATTCCTTTATGCTATTGTCACCATTTGTTTAACTATTGTTATTGAGAAAGTTTTTACATATCAGAAATTTGTATGGCGTTATTTCATCGATCAGTTGTTTATCCATTGAAATTCTGTGGAATGAAATCATTATTTGTGTGTATGCTTATATAAACGGTCGCATAATCCCATCTTTAAGTAAGATTCACTGAAAAAGTGCAGAAATGTTTGAGAGGGAATCATTTACATCATTTACACCAGTCAGGCAGGCAGGCAGGCAGGCAGGCAGTCAGTCAGTCAGTCAGTCAGACAGACAGACAGACAGACAGACAGTCAGTCAGTCAGTCAGTCAGTCAGTCAGTCAGTCAGCCAGCCAGCCAGCCAGCCAGTCAGTCATTTAATAATATTTAATTCTATATAAATTATAACGTCACCTTTGCTGATGAGAACTGGGTTGTTTAGATAGACTTAAGGTTAATAAAGAACTAGAACTAGTGGAATAAGTTTAAAAATTCCTGTTTTGTCTACCAGCACATTTTAAATTTTGGCAATACAATTTTTTACATCATATCCATCGTGAACATTTGTTCACCGTTTCCCCTTTGGCTCTGTAGCTTTGATTTACCGAAGTCTTGTCTTTCTAATTAATTTTCTCTAAGGTCACAGTACCCCGATTGTGTCATTTCTACCACATTTTTGCAATTACTTGTGAAATACTCAATAAAGGTCAATGAAATTTCACACACAACAAAAATACAATGAAAGAAGTAATTTTTAATACAGTACATATGCATTGGTTTTAAAATTAGAACCGCCTGACGTCAGGAGAAATTTAATCCGACAATCTTCCGAGACAGTACCCCGATTGTGCCACTTTCCTTAAAATGAAACGGATGCTGAAAACTCTTTACGAGCAGAATTAATTTCCATAATTATTTTTGAAATAGACATTATGCTTTGAAGATTGTTTGGATTATCAACAAAGTCCATGCAGAAGCTATCGAGTGTCACTGCTTTAAAAACGTGGCACGTTTTTGACCCCATCGCACAGGGTCTTTGACAGAAATCCAAATTTATTTTGCATACCTATCAATTTTGAACGCATGTCTTGGCAAATTCTCTGAAAAAGCTTGGAAAATTGCTGATAAAAGATGCAGAATAAACATAGCTAAGGAAGGCAGAATGTTTAGTTCATTAAATTTCACCACGAAAAATTTAAAGCCGATTTTGGTCAAATTGACCCAATCGGGGTACTGTAACTTTATAGCGTCAATTCATGACGGCTGCTTGGAAGCAAGATCTGGGGTTCACGACGGGGGCGTCTCACACAGAGTATTGTCTCTTTACTCTTATAAATATCATATTTTTGGAGGCATGTTTCAGTTTGCGTTTTTGTTTTACATGTTATAGGTGAAAGGTTGATATAATACATAATACACATTACAAAGAAGTGTTGTTTGAGCCATGTTGTACATATTAACATTACAAAGAAGTGTTGTTTGAGCCATGTTGTACATAATACACATTACAAAGAAGTGTTGTTTGAGCCATGTTGT
>JAUMGZ010169458.1:0-15168 GCA_032359645.1 Pododesmus macrochisma | reverse complement strand
TTCACATTCATGATTGTCACTTTTTTCACATAAGTTTGTGTATATTGATAAATTGGGAGCATGCACATAGGCAGGAGCAGTTTTATCTCATTAACACTTGTGTGCAAGTCCAATCTATTCCATCTGGCCAATGATGTGGTACTGTTATCTTGATTTAAAGATTGACCATAAAATCCTTAATGTTCTTTTCAGACGACTAAAGCTCCCAATAAATGACATGATGGCGGGAATTCTTTTACAGTTATATAGAGGTGGTTCATTAATTATCATTATAAAATCAAAAAATCTACTCCAAAATAGTACACAAGTTGGGATATTTTGCAAGAATTATTGAAGACCCTGTTCAATTAGTAGGCTTAAATGGGGTGTGTCTAATTCAGATTTTATGGCATGATTTGTAAAGAAATTTGTCAACATTTACACACAACTGGATTATCTCCACTTCCATATCAATTAGGTGTCTGTTTTCATCCCCAGTTTCTCCTTTATTTATGGTCAGATCTCTTTGAAAGTTGGCAAGCGTATTCCTAGTAGACAGATTTCGTTTCACATTTTTGATGAATAGTTTAGTTATAAAGCAGTGATCTTTTAAACTTCAAAAGGGGTGAATGATGCGAGAACAATTAGAGTTTTCTAAGTAATTAGTTATAGTTTGAAAACGAAGAAGAAAACAGAAAAATTGAGACGCTATTTTCTAGAATAGCATTATTAGAGTAGAATGCCAAATTGAGGCCCCTCTAAGTTTAACCGCGTAATAGAAAATTGGAACCTTCAAGACGTGGATAAAACGCACTTAATTAGCGCTATTCTTTTAATGTCATGTCTGAGACTTATCAAACTTGCACATTTAGATAGAAAATAAAGAATGCTTTCTAATGATATATACTTTTTACGGGTCTATTGTGAATACTTTTTGAGAAAATGTAAAGTTTGAAAAGATTAACGTTTCAAGTATCCTTAAATTGTTAATGGCTATAAGATTAAATAATTGATAGATAAGTAGTGTACCTTATGTGAATAAAAAAGCATCTAAATTGGCTACGTGAAGCGGGAAGCTTGGTACGCCATAAAGCGGTTAAAAGTTCAAGGTCATTGTGCAGGATAACTTTACAATTGGATTTAATGTGCTTACGCTGACATGTAAAATATTAAATCGAAAAACCAAGACGAAATTCTAAGGCCGTAAGTCCATGGACTTTGGCAAACAATAAGAACACGTTGGACGCACACAGAAACATGAACCAAATGTACATTTCCTAACTAAAAATGGAAATATAACGAGCTTCTGTTATTAATCTAGAAACGAAACCAGATAATCGCGATATGGTAAGCGTTTCCTTTCTTTCCTTTGCATCTTTCCTGGTGATTTTTGTTTCCTTTTTTCTGATTATTATGAATCTATTTTCTTTTTTGTATAGAATGCATTACGATTATTTCGTATTGAACCTTTTCTCTGGTGATATATCTTATGTACAATGACGTAATCGCAGCACGTTTACTCAACCATTTAGGCTGCCTTTTGTTACAAGTATTACTAGAAGATCGTAATGTTACCTCTCGTTAATATTGCATTTCATTTTGGGTGCCTTAAATTTAGGTGCAGTTCACATCTTTTGCAAGTGCTGTTTAAATAGCGCTTTTGTTTCCTTTGATCAATAATAACTTGAAAGCTTGATGTAGTTTTGTGAAAGTGCGAGTCTGTCTGTCTGTCTGTCGGTCGGTCCGTCCGTCCGTTAAGCAAGAAGGTATAAATAAAACAGAACAACACATATATATATGTACACATTTTAGATTGAACATAATTATTATATTGACGTGTATGCTGCGGTAGACAATATAGTATTAGGTCGAAGGTCTAGAGATATATTCCTGTCTTAAGGGTTCTTGAATGTACATTACGTATTAATGTACATGTATCGTTCTATTTATGTACACAATCCGTGAGTTTTGTTATGAAAGCAAACACCAGGCAAATCGACGTAAAATGAGAAGTATTCATTCATGAAGTAGGTCATTGAAGTCAATCGGTTTTTTAAATTTGTAAACACAGATAGTTTATATGACTCGTACACATTATCTTATTAATGCATGTTATACATACATAGTTGTAGACTTTGTTTACAGTCACAACCATAAAAGTAAGCGATTGTCTGGTACGGCTATTGAGCTTTTGTCTTTAGCTCAGTTGATTATCTTGTTTTGTAATGTACAAAAATGCGCTACTGTAAACAAATTAGCATACACATAACATTCTCAATAACAAAATTCATGCATTAATTAGTGCCTTATGGTGATACCGACAAAGAATGTCCATCATATAATTTTACAATATCCGTATGGTGGTCAACTGTCAACCTTTGAAGGCTAAACAGCTACGTTTCTCAAAGCTAGTAAGCATACTAATTTTCAGCTTACAAAACGTATAGGGGACGCAGTCATTATTATTATTTTGATAGGAAAATAACGAAACAACCATTAAAGAAAATATTTGGGCTACATCTAAAACTATGTTAAAATAAAAATAAAATTGATTTTTATAAAATAATAAATAAATTTCATTTTGTCCATCGGAAAGTCATTAATACGTACAATTGAAAATGAGTATCGCATAAATGCAAAACGATTTGTAAATTTGTCAAAAACAGCAGTCAACGGATGGGGAAAGTGTTGCACTTTAGCATGTATTTATCTATTTAAAAGGCCAGAAGATAAATAAAAACTACAATTTATATACAGGTTAGAATTAAGAGCTATCCTTTTTTGTGCATAACTCAAAAACAACTACTAATTACAACGGACCTGACATAAAATGTGTAACACAACATTAGCTTTTTTGAAAAGGCATATTGAATGACATGCTTACGACAGGTTAGGTCTTGGAATTGATCGAAAATCAACAAAATTAACAAAATCAACAAATAAAAACCCAAATAAGTGGAACACAACTAACACGGATGTATATGTATTTAAATAGGGAGCACACACAGCCGCAGAAAAATGTTTCTTGATGCACACTTTTAAACATTACTTTTTAAAAAAAAATAGACAAAACGTTTAACTGACTTTTCTGTTTTTATAAATGTTTTACTGGTCTTTTGTTGACACAGGTTGTTCAAACAACATTGGCACACAATGAGAGGGAAAGCACTGGAATTCAAATTTCAACTGTAACCAACAGAAAGGATCAATCAAGATTCGAACACAAGATTACTTTGGTATCAGCAAATCGGACTTACCGCAAAATGCACTTACAGTGATTATTTGTATATTTTATAAGCATGTGTTTATATTGAAAATTATGTTGATAAAAACCTTAGTGTATTAACTTACTTTTTATTCAAAAATAAATGTATTGCAAACATCCCCATTAAATGAAAAATAAAGTAAAGAGTGCATATAACGTTAATTGTTTAAAGCCCAAGAAAACATGTCACACGATTGATTTCTGTCAATGTTTAAGGCATTACATTAGAGTCAGGAAATTATTTATATCGGTTTTCCTGTTGTTATACCTGTTAACTACATACGAAGGCTAACAGGTCTGAGATCATTAAAAAAAATATATAGTAGATCTAAATGAAAATTTATGAATAGTTTTTCAGTAAAATGAATTTTTTTTAAAACTTTTTCCGATGGACATGCCTTAATGTATTATCTTTATATGATAACAAAAATGTGGGGTCCTCGCCTTTGCTTCTGGTAAAAATGTCATAAATGTCATAGGTAATCTCAAAGCTCGCTCCCTGCTTTGCGCTCAACCTTTGTTTGAACGACTTGTTGGCTTGGTGTCAGGATAGTGTGACCGAGTGAAGTATCAATGTGTCTGTGGCGTGATATTTCAGTGAGACAGCTCTATAAGTCGTCAACGATGCGCACTGTCACAGACAGACATCATCACGATATAACATAAAAATGACGTTGAATCCTAATTAAACAAACAAAACATAGCTTTGAAACATTGCCGAGGCAGGTTGTCTTAAAGGTACATATATGACCAGGGAAGGATATGCTGGCATGAGATTTGTATTCCTTTTAGGGTCAGCATGAGAGTGTGAGAAACAAGACAACAAATGTTACGTTCTCCAGATGAGACTCTTTGCTGTTTATCCCGTTAGAGAGAGAGAGAGAGAGAGAGAGAGAGAGAGAGAGAGAGAGGTCCTCTAACACAGAGCTTGTTAACATATCGTTTAGATATAATAGTTTGTGTTTGCCCGACTTTAATTATGGCTGTTTAGAAAGTTAAAGTAGGATTCATCACATAATAAAAATAACGCGTTAAGGATAGTTTTGCTGGTCTAATTAGATGAAGGATTCGTCTCATAATAAAAATCAGGACTTAAGAGTAGTTTTGCTGGTCTAATAAGATGATTAAATATAAATAGTGTGAATTTGCCAAAGCACCGCGTTCTCGCTCGAGACTTATCATAAAGCGCTAACGTTATCCATTCAGTTTGTCTGTGACACATGCTGCAGTTTTACTAATAGGTCTGCAATATCTATGCAGTTTATTGCTTAAATAAAAAAAGAAGAAGAAAAAACAGATTGACATAAACATAAACGGAAATGTGAATTAAATCATTCTTTAGAGTCAGGTCAGGGAGGAACATTAATGTATGCGGTATTTTAACCGTTTTCGCTTAGCAAAGTCAAAGATCTATGGTGGCTGATTTGTGCATATTTGCGCTGACGTACCATCAGGGAGATGATAGTACGACAACACGATTGTACACCGCAATAACGCACCAAAACGACTGAAAAAGCGATAGTACGACAAAACTAACTTTTTGATTGTCCTCAGGGCCGTAGCATTATGTTATATGACAAAATTCCCAGCAAATATATGTGTGCGGTAAATAATTATGTTTTGATTCATAACGTTCTGTCAGTTATTTTTGAGTTATGAACCTAAGAAGATACAGTTTCATACTTTCCTGTATTCTAAATTGTTGTGTATGATGGATATTGTGACTCTTTCCTTATTGCAAGTCCATCCGAACGTCCGTCCGTCCGTCTGTCTGTCTTTTGATAATATTTTATTCAATATTAATTTAAAACGTCCCTTTGCTTTCGAGGACAGGGTTGTCCGAAACGCGTGTAAAGAGGAATACGTTTAAAATTCCCTATTTTGACTGCGTACATTTAAAATGTTGGCAAGATAATTTTAAGTTATTGTTGGGGTATACTTTTATCAACCATTACCATCGTGAATTTTTTTCTTCCCCTATTCTTTGGCTTTTTTGCTTTGATTTACTGAGGTCTTGTCTATTCTAAATCCATTTTTTCTATAGCGTCCATTAATGACGGCTGTTTCGAAGCCAGCTCTGGAGTTCGGGACGGGGTTGTTACGCAAAAAAGTATTAGTTCGTTCCTTTCAAAAATATCATATTTATTGGAGGCATGTTTCAAATTGAATTTCTTTTCATGTCTGTAAATGCGCATTAATAAGAACTAAGGGTTCAAAGTGCAGAAAGCGAATTTAAAGAAAATTTAGAAAAATCATGATAGGCGTTACTCAAATAATAATAATCGTCTAAGGTCAAGAATCGTTCAAGTCTGCACCAATCTGCGTAGAAATATACATACTACACACATTTTACGGCTCTGTAGAAACTTTCTTTCAGCGAATTATCAAATGGAATATTGAGCTTACTTTATGACTGGTGTGGATATTACACAAACAATTGTCAGTGTAATTAGTTTGCTCTGTTATATTTAACTCAACCTTTCACATCGTTGTAGAAATGGAGACAAGGTCCTATTCATTGAGCATATGGACGTCACTGTTTGGCAGCATCATGTATTGATAGATTTCTTACAAACTGAAATCGGACAAGAAACCGTTATCTTCGAGATGGTAAGAATACAAATACATCGGGATTTCTTATCCATTCCCTTCTCCCTTGGCTTTCTAGCTATGATTGATTTGGGTGTAACGTGAAAAAAGACCCTCAGAGAAAAGACACCAGGGTTCATTTTTAATTGTAACATCGACCTTCACTATTTTAAATATATTCATCTCTTTGAAATCGTTCAAAAGGGTTGAAAGGGTTCTCTTACGTATTTGGTTTGTTTGACATCATTCATTACCCTTTTGCAAATAACATTTTTCCAAAAATTACTGGTGTATATAGTCTCAAACCATTGGAGGTCTACATCTTTGTAGAAACGAACTTATGGCCAGTCTAAGAAATTGACTGAGAAACATTGCCAGCCCTTCACAATCCCTGATTTAAATTTTTTTAGGAAATCATTACTTTCTATAACGTTGTTTTTTGTACTGTTTTTGCTTGAACGTTTGTTCCACTATAACATCAATGATACTTTTGCGTATGCGAATCATGCAATGTTTTGATGTACACACTTTCCCTTTATACAGACAATTCAGCGTGGTGACGAATTCATCAAGCTCGAGATAAAGAAAGATGTAATTGATATGGACAACGCAGGAACTGGTAAATAGATAACGTAGTTTGTTTGTATCAAAGGCTTATTGTCCGATCAACAGCTAAGGTCATTTACGGACGTGCCAGTTTTACTGGTGGAGGAAACCGGAGAATCCGGAGTAAACCACCGACTTACGGCGAGTCACTGGCAACTTAATCACACTAGCACGCCCCGGACGGGGATCGAACGCGGAGGTGAAAGGCTTATGATTACAAGTCGGCGACTTTAACCACTAGGCCACCGCGGCCTGCAGGAACTGGTACATAGATAGCGTAGCCATATACATTTACATTATATATAAGTAATTGAATAGTGTCCTATTTACAACAATTTTACAAGTGGAATAACACATCATTCGTAATTTACATATGTGGAATGTTTACCCATTAAGATATATATTCTCACAACATACATGAAGGCAGTCAAAAGAAAAAGTGCCTCACAACTTCCGAGATAAATTTGAATTACAAAGGAATACAATGTATGTGTCTTATTTTATGCTGCTTCGGGATATTTTACTGTTATCAGTTTGCTATGCTGAAGCATGCTAGGATACATTATATATATGTATATATAACCACAAAATCTGTAAAACATTCGAACTATTTTCAAAAAATCCGAGCCCACATTGAAGTATAAACATAATTCTGTTGCACATTTTGTTTCTAACGTTTTTTCTCGTTTACTTTTCTACGTGGACTTTGTCTCGAAGTTGAAAAGAGACAATTCTTTAAACCCTGTTTGTTCCTGCAGAAGAATCGTCCGCAGATTCTACCAACTTCAATACGATCCGCTTATAGTGAGGCAAGCATTGTGTCCTCTGACCTGTAACCTGACTGGTTAGAGGACATGGAACTTAATGACAGACCCTGTGCAAGTTTCTTCAGAAAAAAAATAGTAAATCGAAAAACCAAAACGGTATTCTAAAGCCGTAAGTCCATGGACATTGGCAAACAAAAGGAAAACGAGGGACGCATACAGAAAAAAGAACCAAATACACATTTATTAACTAAAAATGGAAACATCACGAACTTCTATTTAAAAACTAGAAGCGAAACCAGGTGCTCGCGATATGGTAAGCGTTTCCTGCTACACATGTGTCACCCGCCGCGATGCCTCCGTGTCATTCCGGTGTATGGTAACCTTTTCCACTATTTAAAAAGGAGCAAGAGTCACCATAAGAAAAAGTCACAGTTATGGTGACGAAAGAGCAAAGGAGAAAAACTATTAACAGGAGAGGAATAGAAGTAGCAACATTATCATTAAAGCAGAGCAGCACAGATAAGACGACGAGGAGTAAACTCCACCCCCCTTTCAAGAGATAGGTTCATGTCCTCTGTTGTCCCTTTTCATTGCTTATGTCAAATCTTGTCTACCCTTAGCAGTAAATAGCAGTCCATCGAATCACAGTGCTTTTTTATAATGCCAAATTTATCTTTTGCTACTAAGGGTATTCGACATAACCACTCGGATCTTTTGAAAGTTAATTTATTTAGTCAGTTGACCTTTCTGATATTTCATCGAAGAAACTCCCTCCGACGCGGCGGCTCGTAGATAGATCATTCGCTTCGTGATCCAGTAGGCGGGGTTCGAAGCATATATTTACCTGTATTATGGTACTTTGAGGTGCCTTTAATTGCCACGTCTTTTGCATAACTGGTACACTTATTTCAATAATTATCTTAGAAGCTTCGTCTCTGTCTCGGTTGCTTTGATTTCTCGTTACTGTGCCCACTTCTCTTCTTGTCCTATCTTTTGGTTTTTTCTCTTCTGTTCATTTGTCACGTTATCGGTGAAAACACTCTGGGGTAAAAGGAGCGGCAGTTATATATATTTGAATGACAAAGTAGGATTGTACATGATTGATACACAAGCACAACGATGTAGGTTTCATTTTTCAACTCTAACGGAAAACATCAGAATGGTAGCTTTATTGAGCGCGACCCATACTTGCGTCGCTTTGAAATCTAATAAGAACGTCTGAATAAGTATACGATCCGTAGCTCTATAGAGACCGTATATCTTCACGTAAAAGCAAAAACAAATCAGAATCAGCTACGGTTTCCACTGATAGGTACTTACACTGAGGTCAATAATTAAGAAAGACATCATTAAACCATTTAATTGAATATAACATTTTTAAAGAAATATAATATGAACATGTGATAAATGTACCATATTACATATTTACAAAAAGAAAACAATTACTGATAAACATATTTTGAATAGATTGGACAAGTTTTGATAAATATTGTTCGGTATTCATTATAAAATTTGCAATGCCAATTATTTTATTATACGATAAGTTTGAAATGTTTTAATAGAATTGTCTTTATGGTATTTGAAGAGAAGTCTAAGTAGTTGGTATATAATTAAATTTTGCTATTTAAGGGTCACATGTTATAAACACCATAAAATCCATAATTAAATTGAGAGTTCCGCCAACATTTGAACCTGTCATTTGTATGCGCTTCCTGGATGAATCAAAATGCCGTCTGAAACAGCAGTCTTCACATATGTGTATGTGTGTAAGTGGCGATGGTACACTTAAATTTGAACACTACAAATCAATCTCCGATCAATCATCTTGTAAGTCATAAGCATACATCTTAAAATATTGTCAAATTTGTAATTCAAAGAATGCCTTCATTAAAGGGGCTTTATATTGATTATTATCGTGGATAAATGTTCTTTTCAAATGATCAATGATAATAATATTTAATTTATTCATCGATCATTTGTAGTTTTATTGGTTTTTAAATTAATAATGTAAAGTGGTAAATACGAAAACATTTAAAACACTTCGTTGTTACAATTTATTTACATCAACGATATATTCACTAGATGAACTCAATTAATTACTCACTAATCAGGGTAAACTGTTTTTGTTTCATTCGTTTTATTGGATTTTAACAAAGGCAAAATACATGTTTTCAATCAACTATCGTAAAACACCATAATGATTTGGTAAATTTGTTTACATTGTAGTCGAGTTTCGGATTTTTTATTTTTCTGCATTTCAAAATAAAGAAAAGAAGATCCATACCCTCACTCTCTGTGTTCTTCAAGCAGTGAAAGTGAGACAGTGTATCGCACATAAAGGACTTAAAGGAATTGCATTAACGGTAAGTTTATAGTCTAACGGTTGTTTTAAAAGGATTATTTATTGGTAGTTCATTTTTAAACACCATTCTACGAGATGAGAACAAAAATGGTCAAGAAAATGTTACAGTCTAAAATATGAACTAAATAAATTTTTCTTATTTCATATATATTTAATATAAATTACTGCAACATTGCTGTCACAGTGGTAGATAATTCTGACCACAATACATGTTAACAAATTGTTATTCTCAAATACCTACGTACTTCAAAATTTGAACTTCCTAAATCATATGGATGGAAAGAAAATGTTACTTCTTTTTCCTGGTTATAACATCATTAACCCCAGTTGACACTCTATATAATCACACTTGTGAATCAAAGAGTTTGTTTTTTTTAATTAGGGCTTAACGTCACTTCCAGAATCTTTCACCGATATTGTGACAAAAGACAAAAAGAGAAAAACCAAAAGATAGCAAATCTAAGAGTTCTGGATGTCATCTCAATTTTTTTGCGGGCCTGTTTCATGTGCAATTTTGTATTTGAATCAGAAGTAAAAAATAAAAATATAAACAGAAACAAAATGTAAAAGACAATTGATATTTCACATGAAAGGCTGATGCTGGTTAAACAGGAATTTATAACGGGCTAACCGACCAATCAAATTTCGCCAAATTTATCTGCAATGTGACAAAAAAGACTTGCACAAGTTTATATATATATGTAGAAGGTAAGAACGAAAAACATATTATAAATAGCTGAATCACATTATTGTTAATCGTTGTTCTTTTTGACAAGGACTGGATTGCCCGAACAGTTGTCTGCGGATAAATATAAGAAAATTCCTATTTATATTTCAGCGTTAATCCGACTTTTGAGCTTGCAAGTTTTGAACGGATCTCAAAGAAGTTACTAAAAACACATGTGTAAATAAATGAAAACGTGGGACACGCACAGTAAAAATACAATTATCAACTAAAAAGGAAATATCACGAACTTCTATTTAAAAAAATACTTGAAGCAAAACCAGATGACAGCGAAGGAGAAAGCATTTCCTGTAATTCTTACTTATTTTATTCTCTGGTTTGTTGTTTCATATTTTTTCTGGTCATGTCGACTGTGATGTCTCTCGCACTATACTTAATTTGTTCTAAGAGACAGTTGACAAGCCGACATGAGATTGTCTTTCTCTTACACAGACAATGCACGTTGATTGTAAATTATTCATCACTACGCTATGCTGCATCAAATAAAGGTTTGTTTTTTTTTTTTTCAAATTTCTACCAATCTTTCTTTAGAAGAATTACACAGTTGACAAAAGTGTTAAGGGATTCAACCAACCGAACCCATATTTCTTCATTGTGAGGTCAACTGCCTCTGCAAGTGTGCTTGAAAGTCTTGTGATGCATCGCTCGACAGGTAAGTGATTCCACAATAAAACCATATACACATGTTTGGATCATATTGTAAAAATAGTTTACTACAAGGAACACAATTGTAAGAAGCGACCTTCAGCCTGATAACTACATTTAAAAGTCAAGCAAACGCACAAAGGATGATCAAAAACCCTGAATGCATTTAGAAAAAAAACCACACACAGCGATAAAGATGAAGAACAAAGTGTATGTTTGTTTGTTTAATTAGGGCTTAACGTCACTTCCAGAGTATTTTATCGATATCGTGACAAAAGAGCAAAGAAGAAAAACCTTATGATAGGATATGAAGAGAGCGGCGACAGGAAAGGGAAAGCATATGGATAGTTCAGAAAGAAGGATGGACCCATGCAAGGACGTTTCCGTTAACTCTTTTATCGAACTTTGCATGGGGATCTTTATCTTGCCAGGGGGTTGAAAATTCCTGTACACGGGCCCGCCAGCTTAGCGTCCCCTCCGAAGGACGTGCTGATATTTGTCTGCCCTCTACCTTTCAACGCGTCTATCTTGGGTATCCCTACCATAAACACAAGTTCCCGCCAACATAGCTCTCACGGTTATCGAGACACTTAAACCTCCCTACCACGATAAGGTAGCAAGCACATTGAAGAGGAAAGGGTTCTGACACATGCATCAAATGACATGCCAACTGTATTGGATTTTAAAAACAAAGAAGAAATGTGATCAAATCAGCACCAATCTTAACACAATCCAACTGAGAATTCGGAATTCCTGTTTAAATGAAATGGAAACAAGCTGTTTTTAAAAAAGTAAAAAATGATTTATTGCCTAATTTATAGGGTGAACTTTAATATGAAATCTTTATTGCAGGTAGAAGTTTCTTTGTGGCATGGAACGAAAAGAAGAATATATTTCAATTAAGGGAAGAAATGCTGTCGTCTGCAAAGATTACGGCCGAATTCTTGTTTGATATCATACAACTTTAAAGATTCAAAATCGTCTACTTACCTGCATAATGTTTCAATGTTTGAGAGACATAATTCTTAGTCATACTGCAAAGATGAATGTCGTATTCTGATTGATAAACATTTGACTTGGTACACCAATGCACGTGTTTTATTGCGAGGTATGCGATGTTATTCCTATAACAAAGCTGTACCGGAAGTCATCTGCGTCTTCAATGGCGATTATATACAGGATTATATGCATACAAAAGTCTCTTTCAAGTTCTGGATACTTCATATATATGAAATTAGGAGGGAAATGTGATTGGTCAAACGTGTAAGGGGTAAAACCGTGACTGCTATTTGAAGGAGAGTGACACCTGATTGGTTAATATTAATGGTCATTGTGGCGTGGAGTCTCCCTTTTTGATGTTTTTGTCGTTTTAGTTTGTGGCATTTTAAAAAGAGTCATATTTAAAGGAAATATTATTGTAATTATAATAATTATATATTCTAAATCGCACTGTCCTCTTATTTCAATTTCTGTAAATTAAAGTTACTTCGCTTTTGCCGTTTGTAGGTTGTAATAGACTTCACAATTTGGCAACTACTGTACTATTCATACGTATTGTTTGATAATGGAGACGGCGTTAGCGTTGCATAGCTCCTTGGTAGAAGGCATCCCTTGGGGAATAGGGCTTAAGATGTGTTCAGATAAAAGAGCTTGGCCTCCAGGGGTGCCACTTTGGGGGCTCATATGGGGAAAATTAAAAACAATTTTAAAAATCTTCTTATAAACTAGATGACCCAGATTATAAAGTTTTGGTATGAAGTAACCTTTAGGCATAGATAACCAAGTTTGTTGAAGGCGTGACCCTTGGGTCAAACATTGTTTACGTGCTTTGGGATCAAAGTTCAACACTATAGCAAATATGTTAACATGTCACATTTTCAACGTCTTCTCCAAAGGCACTGGACCAATTTCATCCAAACTTTGTAGAAGGGGTTTAGATTTGTTCAACGAGGGAATCGACACCAAGGGGCACCACTTTCGGGGCCCAAATGGGAAACTTTTGACCGAATCCAAAAATCTTCTTTAAACTATAAGGCCTAGAAATAAATGCTTTGGTATGAAGTAACTCTAGGGCATGGAGAACAATGGAGTTTTTTCAAGGCATGACCCTATGTTCAAAAATATTCAAATGCCAAAATTTTATTTTAGGGCCTATTTCATCCAGATGGACTTTTTGTCGTTTTAGTCTGTGGGAATTTAAATAGAGTTCTGTTTTAATGAAATACTATTCTAACTATAATATAATATTTTCCAAATAGCACAGTCGTTTTATTTTAGTTTATGTAAACTAAATGCCGTTGCAAAGTTACTTAGCCATTGGCAACTTCTGTATTATTCATACGTATTTGTTGATAATGGAGACGGTGTTAGCGTTGCATAGATCCATTCAGAGCTAGATAAAAAATGTACCTCTCTTATTTATAGGTGATTATTTAATATCAAATTCTTTACAGATAATAAAATTTTCGATGTACATGATTGCTCTCAAAAAATGGTATTTTTTCATTCTATGTTTCAACATGTTTATCCTCACTCATCTTCCAGTCTATTGTAAGATAATAATTATATGTAACAGAAAATCTGACCATTTAGTCTTTCATCGTGTGTCCTACACCTTGTGATAGCCTTGTACTTTGAAATTGATTCTGTTAGATGTAATAATATATCCACGTTTGATGTTTAATAAAGAGAGCATTTGTATATATTTTGTTATATTAATTTTAGTAGAATTTATTGCACTACCGTTTTTATTTTTGTTTTACAAAACACATTCCAGTCACTCTATATAACACTGATATTAAATTGGAGTTAGATTATTTTATAAGCGTTGGTCAGTACAATATAGTTTACTTATGTGTTACCTTTACTGTAACATTACTGTCGTCCAGATGTAAATGAATATTGTTTTTATTTTACACTGGAGAGCGCTTGTGAAACTCGGGTAATAATACTAACAGACGGATTACTATTGTGCTACCTCGTGACCTGGGTTGCCACAGGGACATAATATAATATGTCCAAAAACTAGCAGTTCTTCCAGTGTATATCTGCACATTGGGTTTATAGAACTTGCAGGTAACATTATTGACAGCAGCTTCGAACAAAATCTGGGGTTCGGGACAGGTTGTCTTACACAGATTTTTCGCTCGTTCCTCTTATAAATATCATATTTATCGGAGGTATGTTTCAGATTACATTTTTGTATTAAAGGTAATTATATATATATGCAAATTGGAAAACAGTATTAAAATGACAATGATAATGATATAAGATTACTCTTCATACCTTTTTTGTTGCTGTTCTTAAAAAACAAGAAGAAATAGGATCAATATTAAGATCAATATTTGGATTTTCAGTATGACCAATTTGTTTTTATCACACACTAACCCTACCATTAAAATATATCATTGGATTAAAATAAACATTTTTGAAGTATATATTTATATGAAAGTAGTATTTCTGAAAACATGTTGAACAAAACAAGTCATGAAAAATTGGATATTAGCATTGACTGCATATTAGACAAGTACTGAAAATAAAGCTAAGGATAGGGATATTGTTGATACAGATTTACTTTCAATTTTTTGTATCCTTCTTCTAATTTTATTCAGTTGACTGGCATGCAGAGGATTGATCATAATTGCCATTTAACAACAAAACAGAACGTCCCAGATTATTTATTTTGCATTTTTAGTGATGTGGAAATCAATTTTAAAATGTTTATACATATTTATATTTATAGATTATGTCAGACTGCTTTATACTTACATATTATATATGTATATATCACCATTTTATATTTCAATTGTCTCAGTATGTGCTTATCATTATCATTTTTGTGTAAGAAGTTCTTTATGTCAACTTCTGTTACATCAGTTTTAAAATGTTTTACATATATTTTGAGGTTTATTTTTGTAAGTATATCAACATCGCTTTTTTTAATAAAATCTTTTGACAAACCCATGTCGGCAATTCGTGTTAATACTTCTTGAAATGGCCACCATCGTCCAAGGACGAGATTTTTTATATTACTTTAGTTTTTCTGGTTGTGTTAATTCGTATGACCGAAAAGTCTAATGTCGGAACTCCCAAGGACAATGACGCCAAATATGTCATACGTGGTAAAGCACGAAAAATTTATTCCTTTTTTTTGTCGTTCTGTCCCTTTCAACCCCGATAACACGACGAACTCGAGAACACACAATCAAAT
>JAUMGZ010169447.1:0-15168 GCA_032359645.1 Pododesmus macrochisma | reverse complement strand
GTAAAACTGGCACGTCCGTAAATGACCTTAGCTGTTGATCGGACAATAAGCCCTTAATACAAACAAACAAACAAATGGTTTAATCACGTCATCTGAGTGTAAGTTCTATGTATTGAACCACTACGAGTGGTTTTGTCAATGTATTAAGGATAAAGGTGTATATAGATTGTGTCACAATATTCTAGCTGTAATCTTTCTTTTTCACAGCGTCACGTCTGAATTACTCCTTTATTCATCGCAACAAGGATGGGGGACTACTGAACATTTTATAAGAATCACATTGCTCTACACTTATCTGTAACCATCTGTAACACTCCACTGGACAGATGCCCTTTAACCATTAACAATTCCGAAAACATGTACGATATAAATTTGTATTTTCACATAAATCAAACATAAAGTATAATTGTTATTGTATTTTTATGTTTTTGAAAGTGAAAGTGTGAGATTCTTTGAAGATAAAAAAGAATAACTTCCCGATGAATTAAAAAAAAGTAAGTTGGCCTTAACGTTAATTTGGTTGCAATGCACTATAAAGTAATTTGGCCTTAACGTTTTTTTGGTTGCAATGCACATAAAGTAATTTAATGCACTATAATTTAATTAAGAATTTGATTAGTTTATTAGAAGCAGATTTTGAAATTTTGTCAAATTCCCACATTTGACCATCTAGTGGCGTAGTCGAGTGTTCATTATTTTACACACAACTGCTAAACCGGAGTCACACCTTGACTGACAAAACATGACTTATTGTTAGTTGTTTAAACCCGTTAGGGACTAAGCCTGTGGCTTCTTATGATTATTGCTGTCACCTCTTTTTGCTGGTGATAGTGATGTTTTACTGGTAATCGCATTTAAACTCCTTTCGAAAGTGAAGAGACCGTGGGCCGAATCCTTCGGATAAGAGAAACTTTTTACCAAGAGCCGGCCCGGGACGCGAACCCCCAACCTCCCTCACACCGTACTTCATTACGTGCTAGTCCAGCTGTCTAGCCCGCTCGGCCACGGTGGAGGTTCAAAACTTGGTTCTTTATGCCCTAAAGTTTAAATGACAATCACTTAACTCTGGACCTTTTAGTTGATTAGATCTGTGATATTTTTCAACCAAAGAAAATACCTTTTTATCTTCTTGGTGGCGCCCCGAGCCCGTTATTTCTCTATTTGCACAAATATCGATCTCAACAAAAAAACAGACAAGCAAGCAAACAAACAAACAACAAAATATGGAACTTATTCACCCAAGGATATTGGGATACTACAAAAAAAAGTGGGTTAAAATTGGCCCCATTTTGACCATTGGGATTGAGCCCTACAAATTGAATAAATCTGAGTCCCTTCACCTATTAAGATACTTTCTGTCAAGTTTGGCTGAAACTGCTCCAGATGTTTTGGAGTAGATGTTGTTGTTGGTTGTTGTTGTTGTTGCTGCTGCTGCTGCTGCTGCTGCTGCTGTTGTTGTTGTTGTTGTTGTTGTTGTTGTTGTTGTTGTTGTTGTTGTTGTTGTTGTTGTTGTTGTTGTTGTTGTTGTTAACATTTCGAACTAAATAATGGCAGGAAATGGAACGTCTCTTTGAATTCACAATAACTAATAAGCTTTTTACGATCAAACTTTAATTTTCAAATCTCTAGCACGCGTAGTTCAAAAGGAAAACACTCGAAGTCAAACTTGACTATGAAATTATAGATGTCGGGGAAACACGCATGTTAATGGGGACGATTACCTGTGACTGTTGTCATCTGAAAAGTACATCTTTGACCTATGGTTCAGATGGACAAACGACAGAAACTCAATCTAATCATCGTGAAGTATTTAATATATAATTAAATTAAACACCCAAACGTGATAAATTTGATAAACTTTCTCAAATAAAAAGCACGTTGCCACACGTGCCCTTTATATTCTAACGATAACTTAATAGTGTCCTCGATAAGCATAATTAAGATACATGTTATGTGATTTTTCTTTTTGGAATAAACACGACATTTTGTGTAATACGGCAAACTCGTGTCGATTTAATATTGCTGCCTCGCTGGACTATTACATCACAGACAAGGTGGTGCGAAACAGATGTTAATCTTAAAAGTTTTAATCTTGATCTTGAACTAATTCAAATGCTGGCTTTTTTAATTGGTCACGAGTCGTCATTCTTTCGAAAATAGGATGTTTTTCTATCTAAAGTGCTGACATATATGATAACGTATGTATACATGTATATAATTAGTATACTGGTGCTGGTTTCTTCACAATATATCGTGCATATTACAGAGTTTTTGTCTCTCCACAAGTTTTGATATAACTATATGTTGACGTCAATAGCACCCAGCTAAGGTTATAAACGCTTACATTGTTACCTACTTAAATGTTCCCCTTTTTAGTCGATAGTTGAAAATTATATGCAACTTGGACACAAGGGAGATAATTCAATCGTATTAAACTAGATTATAATGAAATAAATTATATAATAAATTTGGCATGTGCACAGCAACACTGCGGGAACCGTAGCTACTATTAAGTCAATCAAGCTTTGTGGACTTAGATCTAGATGTTGTTAGCAAAAATGCGTTTTTAAGAAAGGTGTATATTTTATATCACATTACATATTTGCGACATTTTTATATCATTTAAAATATTTAGGCCCTATTGCAGTTTGGGCTATTTGCAACAGTTATTCTCATGTTGCATTTTTGTCACGTAAGATTACATTGTATGAGTCCTACTCTCCTAATTACTTTGTGGTATTTTAATCATTTCGCGTCGTACCGTGATAATGCTCCCTTTTCATTGTTAATGATTTTTTTACTATAAATATTACGGCAATATTACTGAGTTACAATCAGGTTATGTCTCCGTATCATGTGTCTTAAAAATCATTTTACCAACAAAAAGTGCAGAATGTTTCTAAAAATTGTGATTTATATTTAAAACAATAAACAAAAAAAAAACGTCATAAATCTTGGTATTCGCTGTGCCAGCAAGGATGGATTTATTTTTTTATGTTGATATTTATAGTTATATTTTTGTGTTTTACTGTATTTTACTGGTAGGCTTAATAGAAAATCCGATCTTAAGAGATCTTACCTGTAACAAAATTGTAAAAAGAAGCAGTTTTATAGCTTGAAACATTTTTCATTCTTTTTATCTGAATCAATACCAATATTGAATTCACTGCAATATTGCAGTAGGCAAAATGTATCAACTGGCTGGCACATATTATTTTCGAAACCACACATCTAAATATATATATAATTGATGTGTGTTTAAAACCAGTGTTCTAAATAAACTAGAACCTAAAAGAGAGAGAGAAAATGTGAACGGGTGACAGTTGTAAGCACAGATTTCATTGGTGTGTTTTTAATCAATTAGAAGCAGCGTTACAAAGTGCTGTCGGTACAGATCCAAGATGGCGTACAGAGCAGAGATGTCTCACCCACTGGACATCAATATCGACGATTATTCGATATTTTAACTAAAAGTATAGATTTTTATACATAATTTAACTAGATAACCGACTTCCTAACATATTTGCTTGTAAATGTTACTTATATGTTTAGTACTTTTAAAGATTCAGAACATTTTCGAGCCAGATTCTTTGTTCGTCGTGACAGAAAATAGACTTGCAAGAGATCGTGTGCTATATTTACTCGATATGAGATGTAGCTATATATATATACAGAAGATTGTCATATATTTGTTTGGCAGTTCTTTGATTTATTCGGTGCAGCTCGATATATGTGTGTTTATTTTCTTTTTGGCCTGTGTTGTTGAAACGAATGTGTCTGATCTACAGCTGTCTTCTACAGTCTACTGTCCGACATATTAATTGCTATGCAAGAAACCATTGAAATAATAAATCGCCTTCATGATAATATAATACTAACAAGACCTAGAAAGATGATCACAACATGTTTGAGAGATTAGCCATTAACAACACGATTCTGACATTCACTTATTTTGTTACATTATATATATATTCCACTTGGTCCTATCATTAATTGTTGTTTTAATATTTTGTTCGTCTGTATATCTCCAAACATCACTTCCCTCTTAAACATTATCATACAATCAGTCAGGGGTGCAACACAGGTTATTTTTAAAATAAACTGTTGCATATCATGCATGTTTAACAATATTGCAAACGACAGAAAAAACTGAAACAATTCTTTTTCTCTATATTTGATCCTATTTAGTAGTAAGCAGAATATATAATTTTCCTGGTAATGCTGAAATTTGTCAAGTTATAATTTTTTCTTTAATTTTTGTAAAAAAGGAATAAATATGCATATGCATGGACAAAGATATGTGATACAACCTTTTACACAATAAAAAGTAATTATTTAATGCAAATATGTTAACCTGATTTTGATAGAGAGTCGCCATTTCTGTAAATCAATGTAAATTACACTACAGTACACATGCATATACTTAATATGTTATAATGTTTTACAACAATACTTAAATGTATAGATTTTTGTTAAAGACATGATCAGTTATATTATATTAAGTAACTTATTTAAACTATATATGCCTAAATTTTTAAAATAACTGAAACAACTATTATAAGTTAAATAACCTGTTTAAGATAGGTCCCCAGCCTGACTGTACAATTGAGTAAAACACAATTGTGAGTCCCCAAATAAGTTGCTGGAATTTTCCGAATTAAAAAATCTGCCAAAATAATGACTGTACTTTCATATTATATTTCAGGTGCCAAAATCACAATGATGGAAAAGAAAGTAAAACTAAGGACTGTCAATCCCCATATCACATGTACCCTGTGTCGGGGCTACCTTATAGAGGCCACAACAATTACAGAATGTCTGCACACATGTAAGTTATATAATATAGTCTGTAATTATATCACAACAATTACAGAATGTCTTCATTCAGGTAAGTTATATAATATAGTCTGTTATTATATCACAACAATTACAGAATGTCTTCACATATGTAAGTTATATAATATAGTCTGTTATTATATCACAACAATTACAGAATGTCTGCACACATGTAAGTTATATAATACAGTCTGTTATTGTATTATATCACAACAATTACAGAATGTCTGCACACATGCATGTAAGCTATATGATATAGTCTGTAATTATATCACAACAATTACAGAATGTCTTCACACATGTAAGTTATATAAAATAATATAAGTTTATAGTGAGTCTATAAATATATCATATTTTGTGTAGGGGCTACATATACATTTACCTTTAGTAGATACCACAATTACAGAATGTCTGTAAGACATTCACATACTGTAGAATCAGAAAATTTCATTGTGGTTTTAATTTCGTTTATTTCATTGTTGTAAAAGATCGACGAAATTTAACCATGACGAAATTTTCACATACCTTTAAAAAAGAACACCTTAAGCATGTTAAGTATTTTTAACGAAATTTTATGTCAGCGAAATCATTTTATTTTCAAAACAACAAAATTTAAGCCCAAAGAATATTTCTGATTCTACATTAGACTGTGCTAGTTTATGTTATGTCTTGAGCCAAATTGATGACTTCACATAACACATACTGGTGTGTCTATACTTAACATGATAAACATATAGTGTAGGATCTATATAAGTATCATTCCAATGATTTTAATATATATTGTATGCTAGTGAATTTGATTTGAACATTCAAACTAAGTCAAATTTTATTATAAATTCACAGCATTGGAAGTCAACAGAAGAACAAAAGTGGAATATTTAACAAAATGCTATAAAGCTATATGAAAATAACATTGAAGTTTATAATAGAATTATGTGTTAATTTGTTATAGTCGGCAGGTGATGTCTTGTGAACTTGATAATAGAATTGTGTTAATTTGTTAGTCTTCAGGAGTTGTCTTGTGAACTTTATAATAGAATTGTGTTAATTAGGGCCCCGCATGAAATGCTGAAGCCCTATATATACATGTTGTAATCACTCTGTCCGTCCGTCTGTCCGCTGTCCAGCTGTGACCAATTCTTGTAATCAGCATTTCTCATTAACCATTGTACAAATTTACCTGAAATTGTAGCAAAACATTCTTAAGGGTATGTACATGTAGATGTGCCTTTTGAATGTCTAAAGTATTTTTTCTTAATAAAAACCCTCAATTTTGAGGAAATTTAGTAAGATTGGGGTTAATAAACAACAGTCCTTGTAATCAGCATTTTTTTTTTCTAATCAACGGTCATATTGACTCTGAATTGTAGCCAAACATTCTTTAAGGTATGCAAATGTGCCTTTTTAACGTCTAAAGATTATTTTCAAAAATAAATTAAAACTTTTGATTAAATTTAGTATGCCATCCTTTCTCTTGGCCATCTTGGCGGGCCCTGTTCGACATGAAGTGTTCATGTTTGTTATAGTCTGCAGGAGTACTAGTTGTCTTGTGAAGTTGATAATAGAATTATATTATGTGTTAATTTGTTACAGTCTGCAGGAGTTGTCTTGTGAAGTTCCTGGAGGAACACAACACATGTCCGAAATGTGGCACATTAATTCACCAGAGTCATCCAATGAACTACATCAGGTTTGTTAATTAAGTGTAATATCATCTTCTAAAGCCAGTTGTTTGCAATCCATTTTTTCACCCCACTAACCCTTGACAATTCCTTTTTACAACCAGGTCAAAAAAATTATTTTGTTTCTGGACAAAATGCTGGTATCTAATTAGGTTAACTTGCTTTATATTGACTGACATGTTAACTAAGATATAATGATTATTTGATTGATACCATGGCCACTAATAAAGTCTTCCCCTCTGTGGTATTTGAAGAAAAATAGAATGGAATAGCAACAAAACTGACTACATGTAATCTAAACCTTGCTTACCCAATATCACATTTTTTTTTTAAAAAAGACATCTGCCCAGAATTGGTGGGAAGCATAGTGAATCACACCAAACACTTGGCTTGATCATGATAAGATGCATGAAGCACATCACTTCTTGTTATTCAGTTATTGTTGAGAAACAGCCCCGCTTTCATATAGCTACATATTGTAATTAATTTTGTTCACTCTTGTTAGACTCGTGTAGATTCTAGGAAATGTGTACTACCAGTATATTAACTGTTTACTGTATGTTATGTATAGATACAAAACTACTAACCACAAATATATACATAGTTTCTGTAAAATGTGTGTTGATTCCCAGATTCAAAGGAAGTGAATCCAAGGACGCACTTTGCATTATGTATATTTGAAATTGTCATACATGTAGCTAGACGCTTAAATAGCAGGGGTAATGACTGTGTTTTATTTTTAAATATTTTGTTTTTGTAGCCACGACAGGACAATGCAAGACATTGTGTACAAGTTAGTGCCAAACCTACAGCAAAGTAAGTAGAAACTCAAAACATTATATATATATATATGTTTATATACGCCATTTGCACAACCTTTTTTGGGGTTGTTGCGGTGGTTGTGTGGTTAAACGTGAGGGTCATTGCTATGCTAGGCGACGTTGGCCGAAGGCTTTGTGAGTTCGATCCCGGTTCGGTACAGGACTTTGACATAATATATATATATACATAAAGTAACATTACACAGAGTTACACAGATTTTGTCTATTGATATAAGGGTCCTTTGAATACCTATAAATTATACATGTAATTTAGAACTGACAAATACATCAACATAACTAATCATTATATTTACACTTGAATCATTTTACAAATTTGAAATGTTTAATTACGTATACTTATATGTATTGATTACAAACAAAATTAAAGTAAATTTTTTTTAACAAATATTCAATATTTGTCGTTTTTATCAATTTTGTTGTATTTTATGTTAATAGAGGAACTGAAACGTCAAGGTGACTTCTACAAGAAAATGGGACAAACTCATCCAGAACTAAAACAGGGTGAGTATATACAATCAACAGTTCAGATGACTTTTGGAGGGGTTTAATGTATGAACTGTAGTTCTATGTTTGACCCGACCGATGCCAGAAAGTTGTAACCTTGTGACTTCATTGTCAAGAGATCAACATTAAAAGTATAGAACAGGGACCGGTTGACTTGGTGTCTGTATAATGTGAAAGAGTGGTAAGGTTAACAAGGACCTACTGTTTAACAAGAATAATCATATCACTTCCTTGTTATGACTAACATCAGATCAACAGGAGATAAATTGACTCAGTGTCAGAATAATGTGACCTTTTAGGTATCAGGTGAAAGTGTCTACAGCATGCAAGATATTTGTTGACATACACGTCGCATTAAGTTAAGTAGAATTGACATCCACACATACAAGTAGATTACTACATGTAGTAATAGATGCAAGTATCGACCATGAAGATATTAAATGTTAATGCATAAATGATTATGTTAATAAGGATTAAAATTAACACCTCAGATTGCGCTTATACTAAGAGAAAAATCACGGAAGAAAAATAAAAGAATTTCATGATTTTTGTGCAAGTGCATTTCTCTGCAAAATTCCCAATAAAGGCCTACTTTATACAACTAAAACATGTAAGGCCTTTTGTCCAAGTAACATTGTTTCAATTCATTTCATGATTGTCTACCTAGCAAAATGTTGGCTAAGCTTCAAGTTACAACTGCTCTCAGCACAAACATAAGCATTACAATTTGTCATTTTATGGTTTCCTTGTACCATTTTCAAGATTAAAACGATAACACATAGATTAGCTGACTTGTTAAATATTTGTCTATAGCATATTCTTTTAAAATAAGTCAGCTGCAGCTTTTTTAATATCATGCACAGTATAGCTTACCCATATAGACTGTTTCCAGGAAACTCGTGAGTATTCTCCCTTGCGACCAATTTTGGTGTGTTTGGGCATCTCCAGATCTGGTTTTCACTTCCAGACAGTATCTAGATAGTTGCCATGTATGGCAGTATATGAGAATTTACACTTTTGAACATTTAAACAAAGTTTGCGACAAGATACTAATGTGTGTAGGATCGTAAAATTGTAAATAAACGGTAGCAGATGAAAGCAAAATAACTGTACAAAAAGTATATCCTTTTCCAGCTTATAATGATCATAATAAATTAAGTACACAACTGGTATTTTGGCTTACTTATTACTGAAAAAGTTTTCCTCTTTATACTACTACTTACACTTTATAACCGTGTTTTCACAAGTGAATGACCAAGTGATCTCAACTGGTTTTATTATGTAACCGACACTGCAGGTGGTCACTTGACGTTTAAAAGTCTGCGCAAATCACTGCAATGAAAGAAAACTGTAACAAAGTTGTATATGTAAAGACCTCTGGTAAAGACTACAGATTCCGAAGATACTAAATATTGATAAAATTTATTCAAATGTTATGTTAAAACCTATGATAGTGCACATGTTTATTTGTACACTGACAGAGACAGTTGTAGAGGCAGTCAGGTACATACATTATTATGTGGTATCTAAAATAATGCAATTTTCCACTTTTAATAATGACATTTAATACAAAATTTAGTTATGTAATAACTTTAATCATATTTACTTATTACACCATAATTCTAATAACAATATATATTATTTATATATAAACAAAACAAAATGCATAAATTATTATGATATACACCCCTCTTCATGTTTTAGACTTAAATCAATTTATTCACACAAAAAGTACAGTTTAAAAGAGTTCTTTTTGAACAAAGTTGAGGAGATCTAGAATATGTTCAGTTATCCGGAAATTGAAAGAATCTGAACTCCATGTAGTATTCAATAGCCGGTGAGATATCTCGATTTTGCTCATCCCAAACGTTAGCTTGGCTCTCCATTACAGAGGATACTGTCCGGATGTAGAAAGAACCTGAACGTAAAGCAAGGGGGTTAATAACCTTGAAACAGTCTATAGCCTAAAATGTCTCATAATAAAACAAAACAAACAATTAAAATTTTATTGTAACTAACAGAGAGTCACAGACACATCTCACGATGAAAACAAAAATGTGACTGGAAAATAATCGGATAAAAGATTTTCATAACTTATCATTAATTTTTTGGCTCAGGTCTTGAAGAAGGAATTGAGAATGGCACCAACAAGGAGGTAAATGCTAAAGAGGATGAGAACAAGGACTATCACCGTAGCGATGAGCAACTAAATGTATGCTTAGAGTGTAGTAAGGAGATAACAGGTATGAAGAGCTTAAAACGACGCTTTCTGCGTATCTCGTCTCAGGCCACAGTCAGCCATTTAAAGAAGTTTGTTGCTCTGAAGCTGTTTAATGATTTGTCCAAATACCAAAATGTGAGTATTTTTTGTAAGGTTTTTAATATCAGTTGCTCAAAATCTGAAATATGCTGTATGAATCTCATTTTATTCTTTTTATTTCAAATAATTTTCGACCTTCTACTTTATCCCTCATGTATTCATCAGTGATATTACAAGTAATTAAGTTTTTTCAGTTACTGAGGTCCTCATAAATGAAAAATATTACATGCTATAGCTCTGAAATTATATCTTTTTAACACGCTCCTGTTGACTCTTACATTTAGTGCCATGTTAGCTTTGAACATTTTCTTAAATTTTGTTTTTCTTGTTAAAGTACCATGATCTATCGTTGTACCCTTACAGATTGAGATTCTATGTAAAGATGAATTACTGGGAAAACATCACACGCTAAAGTTTGTGGCAGTAACAAGATGGCGACTGAAGGTGAGAAGGCAATTAGTTTTCTTTTCTATTCTAAATTAGTTTTGTATTAAGTTGATAAAAAAGTAAAAACGTAGTTAATAGTATTGCCACAAAAGAATCAACCTCATTTTGTCAAAATTAGTATAAATTGTCAGATGATAGTTCCATTGGATTAACATTCTGTTATGTAACATGTACACATATTTCTCCATCTCCTACTATAACCCTCATGTATTCAAAGATATTAAGTGAATATTAGATGCATTGAGGACATTTTATTATGTTAAATAATGTAATGATTTTATCCTGTGTATTAACACAGCACTATTGTGATAGTTAGTTATTAAGGTACTAGCTATATTTTGTAAGCAAGAAGTAAATGCGACTTCTATTAAAAACTAAACCAGGTGTTCATGAAGGAGCAATTAGCATTTCCTGCTACACAACTGAACCAGGTGTTCATGAAGGAGTAATTAGCATTTCCTGCTACACAACTGAACCAGGTGTTCATGAAGGAGTAATTAGCATTTCCTGCTACACAACTAAACCAGGTGTTCATGAAGGAGTAAGCATTTAATTCCTGCTACACAGCTAAACCAGGTGTTCATGATGGTGTAAGCATTTCCTGATACACAAGTGTCGTCTGATCGGACATCGCGTTTGTGTTTTGAGTAATAAAGTAGACCAATTGGTAGATTAATTGAAGAAAAACTATGTCAGTAAAATTGTATCTGTATGAAATTATCTACATATATTTTATGTTTTCTCTTACAGCTTGATGGACCATTACTTCTCCACTATAGACAGAGAAGTATGGACTTCTGATGCTGTTCTACTGTTTGTAGAGAGCTTTTATATGTGATATTTAACGACAATGACTTCGATTGTACACCAGATGTGCAATTAAATATGTGTCCATTTGTCAGTGGCAATGCCAATTCAGTACCGTACCAAAAAAGTGAAGACAATTAATATGTGTTCATTTGTCAGTGGCAATGCCAATTCAGTAATGAAGATGGTTTGCTATTGTGAAAATAAGTACAACTATATGTGTAGACAAGGGCTGTTGAACAACATAAGAATGACCTTGGACGGTTTACCTTGGTTTGAAATGTGTATAAGTGAATTACATGACTGAACATCGTCGGACTGTCCTTGGACGGTTTACCTTGGTTTCACATGTGTATAAGTGCAATGGCTAGTCCCTGATTAGCATTGCTGTGACTGACCAAATTTAAATGTGATATGTGTGTCAATAAACTGAGGGTTTTTAAGTGTGCTTTTGAGGGGAAGCTGCATAGATTAAAGTGTATAAAACAATAAGGCAGGGTTTTATGTATTTATGAAAAGCTACCTATAATAGACCAAATGTAAATTATTGAAATGGCAAATTTCATTTATACATGTATTCACAAGTTTGTGTTTTAATGTATACCAGTAGTAATATTTTCTTGTAAAAGTGAACTGCAATAAGGAGAATGAGCTGGGTCATTTGATGACACAGTTAAACTTTATCACTATATGTAATATGAACACTGAATGATGTGGTGTAGTGGTTAGCACGCAGGAATTTTAATCTCTCATATGCGAAAGGTTGTGGTTTCTTGGTGCAGCCTGGGCACTGACAAGTGTGTACTTGAGCAATACACATAAACCAGCAACTCATATCAAGATGGTCTGTCAGATTGGGACTAAAAATTGGCGGTCCTGTGTCTGTCAGGCATGTAAAAGAACTCATCATAAGAGCCATAAGTGCTTATGCGATGACTGGTAGAATAAAATTGCTTAGAAACTGGTTGCAGTAAACTAAGTATGTGATATCACCGACTATATGTTGACACAATTAATTTTTTCGTACATTTACATAATTCAGCAATTTTTCAATGTCATTCCTACAATATTTTAGAATTGATTTCTTGGTATTGAAATTCAGCAACAACAAATTAAAACAAACTGGTACACAGCTACTACAGCTTACGCATGAAGAATGCATGGCTTTATGCTACAACTTATATCCTTGATCAAATCTTTTTTGAAATCAAGCAATATTATTCAAACTCTGTAAAAATTTAACAGTAAATGTAGCACAAAGCCAGAAAAAATCAATAGTCTATTTTTCGAGTTTTTGAGACCAAAGTTAGCAGATGACAGGTGAATTTTCAAGCACTGATAAAAAATATATTTAAAGGTACAAAATGTAAAAGAATTGTAATAGATATCCCAAGATGTATGTGTGTGTGAGTGATATAGCGAGATGTATGTTTGTGTGTGTGAGTGATATGCCGAGATGTATGTTTGTGTGTGTGTGAGTGATATACCGAGATGTATGTTTGTGTGTGTGTGTGAGTGATATGCCGAGATGTATGTTTGTGTCATTGTGTGTGTGAGTGATATGCTGAGATGTATGTTTGTGTGAGTGATATGCCGAGATGTATGTTTGTGTGAGTGATATGCCGAGATGTATGTTTGTGTGAGTTTAATTTATGTGTATGTCAGTCTATACTATACTTATACACATAAAGTCAGCAGTCAGCATTCAAGTCTTGTATGTTACTAGTAATGTTTAATCGAAATGTTGATACAAAACCAATGAATTATCTCACATTTTGATGTCATTTATGTATTTATTTCTTGATATTGTTATACATTTAAGCATGGTAACAGGTTATATATGAAAGTGTTTTTGTTTGAATGCATGTTTTGTGAAGATTAATGGTTTATATATATCTGTTAGATAAATGACATTGAATTTGTAATAAGAAATAGCTTGTTCTATGAAGCAACAGTAAACATGTCAAAAGTCCATCTTCGCAAGCCAAATTTTCACTACACTACGTTTCATTACCAAAGTATTTTGTATATGTAAGCTAGCATAGATAGTCAAACTCAACACTTTTGAAATGATATGGCTCTAATTACAAGTTTGATCTGACAAATCCCCTTTAAAGAATAAGATAAACTCTAGTCTGTATTGTTGATTGTAGTTACCTGTTTAATCTTCACATGACTCAATGTCGTCTTATACTCACAGATCTAGAGAAACTGTGACTAAATGTCTGAATTAAAAAAAAAAAAAATCATTTTCTAAAATAAAACTGTAGATATGCATCTTGAATTATGTAAACTTTACAGTTCTAAAACAAGAGAAGAAAATAATACCCTCACTGTTGCATGTTTTTCGATTACTAGTTAAAACTTAACCATTTTTCAGTCATCTTTATAACCTATTTTTGATATGTTAACTTGATATTTGTTACGTTTGCTAGAGATCAATGTTAAGTTTTGAATATATGTTTGTGAATACCTTTGTATATGGGTTGTAGAATTTATTATCATGTACAAAATAACATGCGATGTTATATACAGTATTTTCATTAGTAATAGGAAATATATAGATGAAATCATTTTTATTGAGCATTCATTTTGTAAAACATTTTTAAACTGTTGTTGCTTCTTCACAAACAAATATATGTGATATGCTAGGTATTTGTAGTCAAGCAGGAAATATAATTCTATTTTAAAGAGTTCATGTGACCGGTATGCAATAACTTTATAGACATTGATAGTGTTAATTTATTTCATTTGAATCCATATAGCAAGCTAAAAGGGACAAGATTCAGTGTTATCTGTTTATTATTATAAATTCATAATCTCGGATTAGCAAATGTTGATTTTTGTCCACTTTGGGTTTCCATACATGCCTTTATATGTTCTCTATACAAAATCACAAAGTATTGAAACGATTGGTAGGATTTCCAGAGCAGCAAAAGCAACAAACGTTAAAATTCTGTTCCTATGGAATTTGCCTGTGTAAATTATGGATAAGAAACCCCTGAAATAATGATTCATAACTGTGTATAATTTTGACATAGAAAAGTTTTAAAGAAGGATAAACAAATATTCTATATAACTTATAAATTTTTATAAAGGTCTTGTCTATCAAAAAATGATTCATTCTCATTTTATTTGTTTTGATTTTAATGATATACCAGTTGTACCTTTGTAAATTTTCAGTATTTGAAAAGCACAGCATTCTGGGAAATCAAAGATAGACCTAGTCCCTTTGTCTTGTATTTCACTTATTTATATATGTATAACTATAATTTTTATTGAATCATGTTTCAAACACAGTTGAATGATTAGTATATTCATTAATAGAGATTTATGAATTAACAGTAGTCTGCAATCATTCTTACTGAAAACATGCTCAAATAAGAATTTTTTTTTTAAATTGCTCTTATTGAATTGACATGGCATGCTAAAAGTTGAATCAGCCATTTGATTTAAAACTCTTCACACCAATTGATTGAATTTAAAGAGAATTCTTTAATCAAGGGAGGTAATTCTTCATAAACATTTTTAAAGTGGCAGGAGCTGTACTTTGAACAGAAATGGCTAGTCTAAATTGAAAATTGGAAATGAACATTTGGAATTGTAGCATGGCTTGTTCCTTGAAATACATATTTCCATGTAGGTCTATTGTAGATTTGTCCAATGAAATTTACATTTGTATTGATTCTGTATTTATTCTGTAAATAACTGAGCATTCATTTATTTTTTC
>JAUMGZ010169436.1:0-15169 GCA_032359645.1 Pododesmus macrochisma | reverse complement strand
GTTTTCTACAGGTAAGGTTTCACAGGTATTACTAATATATATATATATATATATCACTGTCAGTTTTCAACAGGTAAGGTTTCACAGGTAGTATTTCTGTATCACATTAGAGAAGGCTACAATTGCTGTGTATCTGGATGGAAGTCTACCAGTTTGAAGAATCAGATCGTTGTTATCTCGCCTTTGAAGAAGGTACGCTTATGGAAGCGTGTCAATGTTGCCAGATTAAAGTTTGGCTGCAAGTGTTGAAATGCACTAGTATAAATTAAATGTGTTCTAGGATGCGGAGGGTAGTTTTGGGTATAAGATTTATTTAACAGTAAAAGTGGAAATATTGTTAAAAAAACAAAACAGTTTTAACAGGTTTTTGGACATAAACTTTTTCCAGGTTAAAGTTTTGCTGCAAGTGTTGAATTGCACTAGTATGCAATCAAATATGGTTATTTTTCAAAATCAGTGAGTATTACCATCAACCACAATAATGTTATTACTTGACGATTCTGAAATCCACCATTAATTGTTATTACAAATTTGTTCAAAATTCACAAGCCTGGACAAATATTTTTGACCAGTTCAAATTTAGCTTATGATAATGATAGTAATCTTTACTTTATAGTTACATCCACGTTATGACGCCACCAATCCTGATGCCAACTTAGGCGTATTGCTGATAGAGTTCTTTGAGCTGTACGGAAGGAACTTCAATTACATCAACACCGGCATTCGTATCAAGTGTGGTGGGGCATACATTCGAAAAGATGAAATCCAGAAACACATGGACAATGGTTATAGACCCTCATTGCTGTGTATAGAAGATCCCCTTACGACTGGTAATACTGTATTTCTGTTTTTAGGTTTTAATAGGACTCGTCGATAAGTTGTTGTTATTAGTAAACAATTTATGCATGTAAGGAAATCATAGAAAACAGTGTGCCAGTTTAATCACTCGTGAACTAGTACCAAGATCCATTATAAATGCTCAATGTATTGAAATAATTAATAAAGTAGAGACATTTTTCAATGGGGTTAACTTTTGTTGTGCGTATTACAAAGAAGTAATCATTCCTTGACTAACATCACCAACCTATATAAGATGCTGCATGATATATATCCTATGATGTTTTATTCAGCAGCTGACTGAACACTTTTGAGACTATACTTTATTCTTACAGGTAACGATATTGGTCGCAGTTCTTATGGTGCTATGAAGGTGAAACAGGCTTTTGAATATGCCTTCCTGGTTATGAATTATACTGTTATGCCACACAATAACTGTATATTGAAACCCAATCAGAGGTAAGATGAAATACGAGTTGAAAATGACTGATCAGATGTTAAAAGCTGTTGTTTTAAAGAACATTCCCAGTTTATAATATCTCGCCTAAATCAAAAGACATCTGAAAATAAATTCTCTTGATAAAAACTAAAAATGTCATCACAGAATAAGTTTTTCTTTTGGATGGGTGATTTCCTTTAATGTTTCAGTCTAATATCACTCATGGAATGTTTTATTATTTAATGAAAATTGACAACTATAACCACAATTGTCATACTACAAAGATAAGTATCCTATTCTGATCGGTTATCTTTCCAAACTACATGCTACAATGTTCGTAATCTTGACTGGGTACATAATAGCACATGCTATTTAGTGCAGTTAGAGTGGTAATTCCAACTATAAAGCTGTACCGAAAGTTGTCTGTTTAAACAATGGTAACAAACAGCATTTAGACAAAGTGCTTAGGCATTTTAACCTTAACGCAAAGAAACACTCTCTTTCAAAGGTATCATGGCTTTTAAGTATGACAAATTTGTTATACAGGTCTTGGGCAGGGTACACATTCCCATGTTCTCTGTCAGAATTATATGTACCTTATGCCTTCACTCATAGTTTTTCGTTGTTGTTTGGTTTTATTATGGTAACATTGAGTTGAAAGATATCAAATAAATATACATTTATGTTGCAGTATCCTTGGTCGCATTGTTCGTGTCACAGATGAAGTTGTCCTGTACAGAGACTGGATAGTGAAAACATTTCCTGTCATAATTCCTGACAACTCAATGTTGGAACCAAGCAACAACAACAATAATGATGTGAAGAATAATAACAATCAAACACGTAGCTATGCCAGTGTAGCTAATAGCCCTCCTAAAGCCACTGATGAAGAGACTATCAAAAACAGGTGATAAATCATTGCTTATCTTACACATTTAAAACTTTGCTATTCGTATACTGTATAATCAGTAATTTAGTTGTTCTTCCGTATAAATTGTTATATACTTTCTGTATAAATCAGCAACTATAATATAGGCATACGAGTTGGTTGTCAAGAATCACAAAATGGAATTTTAGAAATATAAACTCCAACATTATTTTGTTAATTTGACAGTACCTTTCTTAACTTTCAGCTATTTTAAACATTTTCTAAAACTTTCTTGATATTGCATCTCTTCAGAAATGGTAAGAGATGTGGTCAAAGAGTGTTAGGTGAACGGCTCCTGGAGACTTATAGTTTTCACAAGCCAAAGTAGCATTTGCAAAAAATCAAAAATGGCAGAACTGCCAGCGATCTTTAAAATCTTGCATTCATTCCTCTGGAATATTAGTCCTAGGAACATGGGGTTTTCACAATATGACTTGCTTGAACATAAAACTGTGAATGCCATAATTTTAGACACAAATTAAGTGGGTGAACATGGCCATCTTGAATTTTTAGTCCATCTGGACTGTAGGTCCAAGGTGGACTTTTCTCATACAAATCCTGTCTGTCATCCGTCGTCCGTCATTAACTTTTCACATTTTCGGCTTCTCCCAAACCACTTGACCAATTACATCCAAACTTAGTAGGAAGTTTCCCTAGGGGAAGGGGATTCATATTTGTTCAAATAACAAGTTTAGGCCCCCAGGGGACCCACTAGGGTGCCAAAAGGGGGTAAATTTGACAAAATTTAAAAAATCTAATAAACTAAAAGGCCTTGAGCTTGATCCTAGTCCTGCTGAGCCCAGAATATTCTGGTATTTATAGCACCGTGTGTATGGCTGACTCTGGAATACTTGGGTGTTGTTTATATGTGCGTCTATCTCCATTGTTTTGGCCTTCCTTTCCATGTTTGATGCCTCTAAGCAACTGACCAATCACAACTGTCGTACTTAACGACACTTGGACTTTGCTCATGAATATTCATAGTCTCGTTTGTATTATAAAATCTTGCACTTGATTAGTTTAAATGTCACAAAATCTCGCAAGGTGTGAAGTTGCCAGTGCCAGTATCGATCAATAAAGATGGCCAGCTTCCATTGCACAGTTGTACTTGTTTCTGTAAATACTTGTTACTTGATAGCGATTAGGGAGAAGAATAATGAGGATTCTGTCAAGAAAGGTGCAGAATAAGCATGAAGATAGTTCTGACAACAACAGGAACTTGATGATCGCTAATTGGCCAACAGAGCACCGCGACAAACCAGACTCGACTTTACCTGTGTCAGATGACATGACTGAGTCATCATTTTACGAAAAATACAATTTGTTGGATATTGCGATGTTAATACAGACAGACTTAAGAAGTTTGAAATACTTTATTTCCTGAAAAAATTTCGTAGTTTGCAACCATAACTCATCACTGATAAAGAAAGTAAATAACGCAAGCTTACCTGTTTATTTACCTAGATTATTTTTGTGCGGTTACATTGACTTGTTATATGTTTGAGCTCTTTGATAACATAGCTTCATACAAGAGTAGTTTTGAGTGAATTCTGAACTTACTTTTTTACAAATGCATTATAAATTTGAATTAATTCACATTTTACCCACCTTTGACGATTTTATCTGTCATATCACAAGACGTAGTCCACTTAGTTTTACTTTTGATGACAAAATAAAAAAATTCAATTTCCTACCTTTCCAGTGATATATAACATTTATACTATACTTTGTTACTTCATTAAACCTTCATTAACTTGTATTGGTGCACAAGATTTGTATTCCTAAAAAATATTCAGTCAGAGGTCCTATCACTGTATAGTATATATAGCACTACAAGGGTTAATGATTTGGTATGTTCATGTAGTAACTTTAGGGCATGGAGAATCAATTTCATCCTTACTTGGTAGAAGGCATTCCTAGGGGAAGGGTGTTCAGATTTGCTCAAACGATAAGGATTGGCTCCCAGGGGGCGCCTTTTTGGGGGCCAAAAGTGGGAATATTTAACAAAATTTCAAAATTATTCTTGTGATTAACTAGATGGCCTAGAGCTTAATGCTTTGGTATGTATTAACTTTAGGGGATGGAGAATCAAGTTTGTTCAAGAAATGACCCTGGGGTCAAAAATAGATTCTGCGCTTTTGGGTCAGTTCAACCTAAAAAATATAGCAAATGTGTACACTTTTCACATTTTAAACTTCTTTGACTAAACCAATATCATCCAAACTTGGTAGGAAGTATCTCTAGGGGAAGGGGATTCAGTTTTTCTCAGATGAAGGTGCTTGGCCCCCTAGGGGGCCAAAAGGGGTAAAGTTTGACAAAATTCTTCTGATAAACTAGATTGTCTTGAGCTTAATACTTTAGTTTGTAGTTACTTTAGGGCATGAAGGATCAAATTTGTTCGAGGTGCAACCCTTTGGTCAAAGTTCAATACTATATGCATGGCAAATATGTTACTTTTTTTTCTTCAAATTTTTTACTTGTCCAAATACTCTAGACAAATTTCCCCAGGGGGCGCCACTTAGGGAAAATTTGAAGGCATAGTGCTTAATGCTTTGTTTTTTAATAACTTAATATTTTATATTAAGATTCTGTCCAAAAAAAAGAAAAGGTAATGATCATCAATAAAAATAAGCAAATTTCCAAAATGGCTATGCAACTTTCTTGAGTATAAAAAGGAAGCAATCCAAGTATCTACTGAAATAAGTTCAAGGTGAGCTTCAAGATCAATCTGGATTTGTTTGTTTTGAAGTTAGGTTCTGTTGCTAATAGTGTTCAGATTCATATAACAGCTTACTGTATGACTTATCTTTAAAGAAAATATAATATTGAATATGAAACTTCTTTTCTTTTTCAGCATTTCTACAAAACAAAACAAGGAAGGCCCCGAGCTTATGGTAGAAAGTGAACAGTCCGATTCAAGCTCGCCATACCAGTCATCGTCATGTTCCACAGCTAACAACAGCTGTAGCTCTAGTCTCACCAGTGACACGGTAACTTTTTATCTTTGTAGTAGGTCACAATGGCACTAACCTACAGGGTCATGACTTTTGTAGTAATTATTATATTTCAGTATCATGATGTGGCTAAGTATATCTCATAAAGAAAGGTTTTACTGGGGAAAAATCATTCCGTCTTACCCATAACACATCAACTAGTTATCATATGTTCAGTAACATGCAATAATAAGTTCCAACTTGTCTTTTAATTATTTTATGTCATATTTTCTAATGATTTTGAGTTAGTTTTTTTGAGGGTTTTATCAATTGTATAATTATTAGAGACAGAATGTACTTTCCTCAGTTTTTTGAACAGCAAGTCTCTTCAGTGGTACGAGAAAAAAAAAATTATTCAAGTATTGTATAGGAACTTGCAGCTTTATATTCGTTTAAAATTTATCAGTAGATAATATGATATCTTATTATTCAGGACTCTGAGCCAGACCCCCATCAAAATCAGGAACTAGAAAGTAGTCCAAAGAATGTTAATAAGACACCTTCAGTGGCAACAACAACAACAACAACAGCTGCACCTGCTCGTCCCACCAGTACGGCTGTTACATCTCGAGAATTTGTTCGTAGTAGAGACTTCAACAAGCAACAGGCTTCAAGCAAATCTCGAGATACAAGCTCCAGTAGTGTGTCGTCTAACAGGTCAACGGGGTCATACCCTTCACGACCAAACTCGTCCTCAAGATACGATGATCATCACTACAATAGTCATAAACAAGCAGCAGCGCACCCTAGTGGTCACTCTAGTGGTAAACCCCACCGCTATATGCAAAACAATGGACATCCAAGTACCAAAGTCTACTCCAACAGATCCGTTGGAAAGAAGCGCAAAAACAATTTGAGTACCAACAGTAGTAATCAAAGTGTCAATTCAAACACGAACAGTACTCAAGGTAGCAGTTCTCACAACACAAACTATAGTCAGGGTAGCAGTTCTCATAACACAAACTATAGTCAGGGTAGCAGTTATAATAGGCAAGGAAAGAGTAACAGCAGCAACAATCAAAGATAACAAATGCTCCCTCGTTTTGAGCCAGTCGTTGAATGTTGTGCATATATGAGTAGTTGCTGATACTGATAAGTGTCAAGGATGATTGATGTTGCAGTAGATATAACGTGTGTTTGCTTGCTCTTGACAGTGTAAAAGGAGCTGTTCGTAAAGATGTGCCTCAGACAGCAGACACTGTACAGAGAGTGCGGCTTTCGTGATGATCTACATTTTTCTCGTGTCATGTACTATAGTGTCATTGTGATATGTCCAGTCCACATGTGATATATTATATTATATACTTATAAATTTTATAACGTCAAAGACGTGCCCGGTTGTACAAGAGGGCAACCTTAAACTCAAGTGCCACTTACATGTATATAGATAGTTACTAAAAGCAGTGTTGTGTGGTTAAGTGGTGGACTTGTTGTGAGAGCTTGGGTGGTTGAAGTGTATGGAATTTGATGACCAGAGTGTATTCTTATACGTACTCTATGAAAATTGTGTCAAACTCAAGATGACTTGGTGATCTGTCCGCAATCATATTTTGTGTGTATTGAAATCCATTTAAATATTATTTTCCATGTAAAAAAACAACTGAAAATGAATTCATCATGTACTAGAATAATGTATGGTAGTTATAAGGAGATGCCAAGACCCATATACTGACCTGATGTTTTAACTCTTTTATTGTGAAAGACATCAATGTTTTTACTGTGTTTAGCTCATGTGACAATGAATGAATGAATGAATGAATGAGTTTATACATTTTATAACTTTGGATGAAACTATTGTGCATATAACATGTCTACAAATTCTGTTTTCAATCTCAAAGCTGGATAAGATGATCAAGAAATGAAATCATCATTAAGTTGTTGTTTTTTTTTTTTAAGATTTAAGATCTTTACAAAATTGTCTTACCATTCAACCAAGAACAAATTGGCTTTATTAGTAAATCATGTTGCAAATCTTAACATAACCTAGATTTATGTCCCTACTATGGAAGCAGTTGGGACATTAAGTGTTTGACTTTTCTGTGTATCTGTTGGTCACTCTTTTTATTAGACTTCGTCTGTTTACAAGGAGTTTAAAGTCCCATGGATTTGAAACTTCATTTGTGGTTACTGGTACTCTTGTAAGAGCAGCACACACAAGTGGGTCACAGTGACCATGGTTACCTAGAAATTCCACCTCATAAGTGGTTCTGACATTGATTTGGGTTAGACTTTTGTGTTTTATACCTTTTCCAAGAAAAAAATGTCATACAGACATGAAACTTGAGTAGAATTATATTTTGAGAAATGTTACACATTGAAATCTTTAGACAAGAAAAATATGTCACTATGACCTACATTTTGAACTTGACTGACCTTAGGGTAGATTAAAGTGGCTGTAACCTATATAACATATAATTTTACTTTCATGCCTTCACTACAAATTACTATTTTTGGGTCATTTGTATGTTGTACTAATATCACCTATTGAGCATGTTGAAGTTTAATTATCAGTTTATATTTTTATCATTTATATTATTTAAAAAAAAAAAACTTGAAAAAGGTTGAAATAGACATGAGAGAAGTTTATTAATCAAAAAAAGAAAAGTAGTTAAAAGTTACGGCCAGAAAATTATGTTTGGAGCATGTTGATGCATTTAAACCGTGACACCATCAAGTGTATCATCAACTACCATTTTATCTCTCACAAACTCATGCTTTTATTTACTACAAGATAAGTTTTTACAAAAACATTGAGATTCCTCTGTAGTTTTTTCCCCAAAATTAGCTCACCATAAGATTTAATTGTGTTTATTTTATTCAATTGGTAAATAATAAATTTATTTTGATTTATTGCAAATGACTTAAACTGCAAATGACATATTGTTTGTAGTTTCACACTTGTTTTGTATTATAAACAATATATTAGTAATGTGTGTATGTTGGGAGAACATAGGACACGATTCATGTGGACATGGTGTACAGAAGATCAGTGTAAATATTGTTGACTGATCAAGAATGAAAATTTTAAAAATTGCACAAAAGACAAAAATATTTTTGATTAAAGGTCATTCGATATATGTTTTGGATATTGTTCTGATAATGTTTGGAATAAATTATTGTAAATATTCGGTCTTATAACGTGAAGACATGGTCTTATAATGTGACACAAGATTTTAATGCAAGGTTTTAACATGACTTGGTTGTATGATTGTGTGGTGTAGATCTGTGTTGGTTGACTGAACAATTTTAAAAGCAAAGTTCTTATATTACCAAAGAAAAGAAGCTTTATTTACAATTGTGTAATATCAGTGCAACTTTTTATGTAATTTTATTTTGTTGCATCATTATTGAGTAGGATGTGTTATTTAAATTTTCTTAATGATAAACATTTGATGTATATATTTGTGTAGAAAGGAAAGGTACACGGGTCATTCAAAGATTTGGTCAATAATGTTTCAGTCATTTTGTTGTAAATATTCCTCCTTGCCTATATCTGTGTTCAGAGTGGCTAAAACATTGCAATTTGATTAAATGATTAACTCAGTCAAAAAAATTGAACCTAGCAAAAGATAAAGGTTTCACTTGATACCACATTTTTAGTGAGCTTGTGTCATCGTATGACTCTTTTTGTATTCAACATAGTTCTAAGTTGACATAAGGTTAAACAATAATTTGTCGTAGAAATATTCACAAAACAAAACACATTTTCAATCTCATTTTAGTTTTTTAATCCAATTTTTTTTAGAAAAAAAGAAAATGGTTGTGTATATAGGTTGATAGGACACCTTGATTTGCTTGTGTTGCATGCATTATCATGTGATCAGCATCGTAATGTTAGTAACCAGATCTGGTATTGCATTCATTTATCATTTACTGCATTATCTTGTGATCAGCATCATAATGTTAGTAACCAGACCCAAGTGTGTGAAAGTGTGAGATAAAGATGACAAGAAAAGTCAGTATCTGTACTTGTCAAAATCTCATCCGGAATGAATTATATTGATATATGGCCAAAATGTCAGTTTATGTAAATTCTCTTTGACAAAGAGTCGATTACTGAAATAACTATTAAACTAGAATCATCTATTTGTTGTATTTTCAATAAGTTTCTGTTAAAATTATATTTTTGGTTAACGAGTAAATGAGTCTGTGTTTTAATGATATAATTATGAAATATTCGTTTTAAATGATTGTCAGTCACTTTTTCTGGAATAAGGCAACTCCAATAAACCAAAGACAGTTTATTTATGTCATTTCACAGGCCTAGAAAATTGCCATTTTGCTCCAACATCAAAAATCTTAAATATCAAGAATGTCCACTGCCTTGTGCTTTATGATTGTTTACTACACATGGGGGAATGATTTATTTCATTACAGTCATATGATGTGAAACAGACAGCCTGTATATAAACATACTACCAAGATAGAAAAAGAATTCATATTTAAACATTCAACGAAATAATCTACAGATGTTGTACAAATGTGAAGTAAATGTTTATAAGAATATGTGACATGTATTTAGTATGCTATTAGATCAACACAACCCTCAGCCAATGCCTTTATCCAGTTGATCTTAAGTAGTGTTCATTTGTAGGTTCATTTGTCTTGTACATATTTTATTATTTTGTTTCTCTCTCTCTCTCTCTCTCTCTCTCTATGACTGTCCACACTCTTAGTTATACCTATGTGTGTCTCTGTCATGTGGTAGCTCTCAGCGCATTACTTTCTTTTCATTCTCTTATCTCTTGTCTTTCCATCTATCTATCTGCCCTTTTAAATCTCTCTCTGTCTTTTCATCTGCACTTTAAAATTTTCTGTCTTAACATCTGCACTTAAAATTTTTCTGTCTTTCCATCTTTCTTCTTTAAATTTTATCATTATTTTTTCATCAGTATTTGATTTTTTCACAAATATGGTCTCATAAATTATGTTGTTATTAATCAAGAATTATGATGTCATCTCATTTTTAATGTTGTGGGACAGTGTATTATTCAGACATGATTAAGTTGTCTTCCTTGTTAAAGGATCCGGTCAACACAAGTGATGCAAAGTCATTATGGAATCTCATGGTTCACAAAACTTCACAATCGTTGATACTATTTCAAGTATTATTAAACATTATATATTCTTGGGAATTTTTTTTATCATTTAATGTTGAAACGTTGAAAATATAGCATTCCAAAATGTGTAAATGATGTTTATGTATGAAAGTTAGACACCCTCCTTGAATGTACTTGTGGCTTGAGCAGATTAGATATCACATCCTGTAAAAAATGTAATATCATCTTTAAGTGTGTCGTGTATTCTTTGTAATACTGTATCAATTTAACTAGTAAGATAGTTCAACTTTTTACATTGCTTAATCAGATAGACACACACAACAAGGATTTACTCCAAAAAAAATTAATATCTTGCTGTGCAAAACATTTTTTGGTAATTTAAGTGCTATTAAAGTAATTAGAATTCAAAAACTAAAATAAAATTGTCATTCATAGACTCCATAATACTAATATAAAATAAGAAAGAAACTTGACAATGAATTTTTCAACAACAAAAAACTTTAAATTTTTATACTTTATCACAAGTTTATTCATTGGGTGTTTTGTGCATCCAAGATCGGAATCAAATTAGAAATGATTACACAGTATTAAGATGTGACCAGAACTTTAGGTACAATATATTTATGGTATGGTTTGTCAGTGATTATTGTGTTCATGCATGTTTTTATTGAAGCCCATAGTGCTGAAGACAAAGTTGTCTTTTTGCTGCATTGTAACTTTATTTATGCTGTTTATTTTTAATTATTTGCTGTTTGTAGGCCAGTAAAATGGAGATTGATACTGCTTCATTGAGTAGAGAAACTGTGTTGTGTACGTTTACTGGGGTACATTTTGATTTTGACCATTGGTCTAACAAGACCTACTGTATAAATTTGGTCACCTAGGGAGGTTATTTATAGTTGTTTTGTACGAAGCTTTGATCTCTTAGTTATGTTGATAGCAAATATCTAGTGATGTCATTAGGTTGTGCTAATTAAGCTGCTACTGATTATCAGATGTTACTGAAACAACTATACACAGACTAACATGGGGATAAACATGTTTGAATAGGGCCAACAATAAACTAAAGTGCTAAACTTCATATTGCCATATATAGTGTAAGTATTTATTGGTGCTAATGAAGTCCAGGTATCCATATTAAAAAAATATAACTGGCATCAATACAAATATAACAAAACGTTATTTTGTTTTTCATCATCCTCGTGCAGTTGGTGTGCTGTGCGTGCTACAAGAGTGATCTCTTTAATAATGCTATTTCTTATTAGGATTTAAAGTATAAAGATGCCAAAATTTAATGAATTCAGGTATAAACAGTCCTCAGTAATTACAATGGAGAATGTACACATATACAATAAGTCCCTTTATTTTTTGCCAAATGAAACTTCGCGAAATTTTAATTTTACACTAATTCCCAGGATAAAATTTAATATATGTTTAGAGGTTATATATTATTTTTTATTTGCTGGTTGTATCTAATATATAAAGGTTTTGTGTAAAGTGAAAATAATAACCACAAATACAAAAAATGATGAAAAATATATAATTATGTTAAAGTCTCTTTGTCAGTTACTGTCCCTAAAATTTCAATACATGGTACACCGTGGAAATGGGTAGAAAGTGAGAGAAAAATCAAGAAATGATTTATTATTATAAAAGGTGTATTGGAATGAGCAAAATTTAATATTTGTACTTATATGGATAAACACTGTTAATCGTAAGTGGGTATCATTATTCAGAGAATATGATGGATGTATTTTATTTATTAATGACAAGAGACATGTGGAGTTTGATTAAAATGTCAAAATGAATTATTTCAAATTGAAATGAAAATATTTTCCTTTTTTGACACTTGAATTTATAGGAAATGATATGCTGTACATGTAGGTGGTAACACTGTATGTTAAACATAGTATGTCCGTGTATCTGTATATAAGTAATTGATTATGAAATAGATTGTTGTCGTGAAACATATTTTTTGTTTAACATGCTATAATTTTGTCATCAAATACAAAAAGGATGAGTGGAATCATTTTAAACATTAAACAAATGAAAATTACACAAATTGTCGTTTAACATACATCATAGTATGCAATGTACACACAGTCAAAATTCAAAAACTAATGCTACAGTTTTGATTGGTCGAGTGCAATCTCAAGTCCTACTTAAACAGTCAAAATATAAAAGCAAATGCTGCAGTCTCATAGGTCATGTGCAATGTAATGCCCTAGTTACATGAAGACTTAAGGTGCTATGTGTGATGACAGTTTTGGTTCTTCAGTCAGTTTTTGATTGTTTTCTATGTGAAGTTTTCCTCCCTTTAACCTGCTAATCCTTACAATTAATTACCATGCATTACATGCTCATACAACATTACAAGTGTTCATTTTAGTTGTTATTAACAGGTTCATGTGTAGTATATACTTGATGTTGTAATTATTTATTGATTATAATTGCCTATTATTATTATTAAAAAATTGAACAGTAGGCGTTTTGCTCAAATACAAATGTAAGATTTATTTACTGTTCAGTCATATTTTATATGTGTTTTTAATCATGTGTCTCATTCTTGTGATATTCAATATCCAGTGTTTGGCAGCATGTTGGAGAGTGATTGTGTGTGTGAGAAATTGTTGTGTGTGTGTGTGAGTAATTGCTGTGTGTGTGTGTGTGTGTGTGTGTGTGTGTGTGTGTGTGTGTGTGTGTGTGTGTGTGTGAGTAATTGTTGTGTGTGCCAGTGATTGCTGTGTGTGTGTGTGTGAGTAATTGTTGAGTGTGTGTGTGTGTGTGTGTGTGAGAGTAATTTTTGTGTGTGCCAGTGATTGCTGTGTGTGTGAGTAATTGTTGTGTGTGCCAGTGATTGCTGTGTGTGTGAGTAATTGTTGTGTGTGCCAGTGATTGCTGTGTGTGTTAGTGAGTGATTGGTTTTGTTAGCCAGTGACTGTTGTGTGTAAATGATTATAGTGTGTTCAGGCAGTTGATTGTTTTGTGGGAGTGATTACTTGTGTAGAAGTAAAAGTGACAAGTCGAGACTTATTTTTTTTATGTATTTTAGTGCACAGTGATGTTGTGTTGTATGATATCATCTTATCATGATCACTTTGATTTAGTAAATGGAATGGAGTTGTACAAATGTATGCACTTTTAAATTGATGATTGTTTTTGTTAAGAGCACATTGTAATACTGCAGGATCCTCAGTATTTTATGATGTTGTAAGGTTTGTTTTTATATCAACATAACATGAATGTTCTCAGTTTTATTTCTTTGGACTAGTCACAAAATTATGATGACATTCACAACTAACTCATTCAGGAATCAATTGATGGTAAACATCATTTAGTTTAATCATGTACAGCAGTATGTTTTAGTAATTGAAACCCTTATATTTATATGATACGGGAATAAGATAAAAATGGAGTCATGTTCCCGAGCTTATAAACACGTATTGAGTCAAAAATAAAATTTTCTTAGAATATATACATTACATGCTGTAGAATTATATTTTCAAAAAAGCATATGCTATTACAAGACAAAATATATCAAATCAATATAAAGGATGCGTTGTTTTTAAAAAAAAAAATTAAGACTGACAAAAATGGTTTAAGATTTAATAAGCATATACTGTTTCCAAAAAAAATTATGATAAATTGAGACTTAATAATTTTACATTGGGCATGTTTATTGAAATATAATTATTAAGACTTTGTTTCTAATTTTAATTAACTGGAATTTATTTTTATAAAAGAAAAGTACATATATGTGAAGAACTTGTTTGTATTCTTTTTCTCAATAATTTATTAATATACTATTAACTTGTCACATTTAAACAAACAAAATAATGCTGTGCTGTAACTTTAAGTCCAATTTTGATACTTAGTCCAATTTTGATACTTAGTCCTTGTCATTTTGTGTCCATTTATAAATATATTGTGTCATTTTATTGAAATGAAGACACATAGAACAACTGGTTTTAGAAAACAAATATTTCTCGGAAATTTTAAGAAGAATGTTGCAAACAGGCGAAAAGAAAGATTAAGTATAGTTTATAACTTAAAAATTAGGATTTTTTGTATAGCAGTGTTATTTTTTATGATAAAAACATATTTCTGATAGCCTTGTTGTTGCCAAGATATATTTCTGTTGCATTTGTGATCATTTTGGTGTGAGTTCCCCGAGAGGCGACCATATTTAGTCAGTATGAGCAGTTTGGTAGTTGGACCGGTCATGTTAGTGTAGGATCTTTGAGAGTTAATCATTTTTAGTCAGTATGAATTGTTAGAGAGTTGGACCTGTTATGGGTCAGTATGAATCGTATGAGAATTCGGACCAATCGGGGTCAGTATGACTTTGTGAGAATTGGACCGGTTGTGATCAGTAAATTGTCAGATCTGTGCAACAATACAATTGTTATCAAAATAAAAAGATATGTTCTGTTTCAGGAAAAATTGTCAAGTCATGTTTCAAATAAAAAAATTCAAAAAATCTTTTTAAAAAGCAATAAAAAAAATATTAAATTATAATATGTATTTGTTTGTGTTTTATACAACTGTACTTACAGTTAATGAAAAAACCAATACTTCTAATGCAACATTCCTAATCTAACAAGAGGCTCATGGGGCCTTAACGTCCATCTGGATTGGTATTTGAATACTTTTGATCCTAGAGTCAAGCCTTGAACAAAGTTGGTTATCCATGCCCTAAAGTTACTTCAAACCAAAGCATTATTCACTAGGCCTTCTAGTTTATAAGATTTTTTGAAATTTTATCAAATTTTCCCCATGTGACCCTCCCTGGGTACTGCCCCCTTTCATTTGAACAAATCTGAATCCTCTTCCCCTAAGGATGACATCTTCCAAATTTCGATGAAATTGGTCCAGTAGTGTTGGCCAAGAAGTCGCAAATGTGAAAAAGTAT
>JAUMGZ010169425.1:0-15170 GCA_032359645.1 Pododesmus macrochisma | reverse complement strand
ATATTAATAAACTTTTTTTTTTTTTTTTTTTTTTTTAACTTTAACTGTTACTTTGATAGTCACTCAGTATCAAAGATTATTTTCTTTAATCCTACAGGTGTAATTGATTGGTTCCTAGTATCAAATTTAATTGCTTTACAAATGGTATTTATGTGAATTATTAAGCCTTAAACTTTATTTTCTCAGTAGTTGAATCAGTATTTGAATCATGGAATTGTATGAATATGTGTATGGAGACAATTTATGAAGTATCCTAGTGGACTCACATTATAATAGTCTTGTCATGCTAATTTAAGAGATTTGGTAAAATATTTTTCAAAAACTATCTAAAAATAATATATTTAAATACAATATATTTACATGAGGGTTTTAAAAGCTGAAATAGTTAGGTAATTACTACTATGTGTAATGACTACAGTATCTACACACATAACTCTTCACAATCCCAAATGAAAAGTATGAGTTTTTGTTGACAAACTATGTAATACTCTGAAAAGACTAAAATACCTGTAGTCTACCCTTTTGTCACACTGCCATTGAATAGAGCCTAGGTTCAATGTGTTACACCTGAGTGAGCACAGGTAAAACTGATATACCCACTACTTATCTGCCCACATTGACTGTTGTGTTTTCACACCTGAGTGGACTCAGGGGCCCAAGTAATACTCACTATACTACACTCTGCCTGCTGGTGTGTATCCATTATACTGAGCTCTTCCAATAGACACTCGCACAAACCTACGAATCACTACGTCGACACTGTGCGGTCTGTTCTCACCTGTCAAATCTTTCATTCACTTTTTTTCGCAGAAGACATTGAAATTGGAAATTCCTGTATACTTCTATGTGGAGGAGTTGCATGTTGGATATTTTCTGGAGTGATCTGTTTGGTGATCTACGTATTTTCTGTTAAGTTTAAGAATTTTTTGTGATCGTTTGTACGAGAAGATTTCTTTAATATTGTGACAGGTGACATGGATTTTAACTTCAATACCTAGTAAGTATAAATGGCTACTCCTCACCTTTAGGTGTAGGCTACCTTCTACTTTAAATACTAAGTCAAACACATTGTATCTCGGGTCGTGTACATTCATGCCTCATGTCCTTATGTAAACCTTATTGAATGTATTTGGTGATATATATATATTTTCAAAAAGTTTCTTGAATTTCAGAATCCTTCAACATTTTGTTTTTCAAGAAAACATTTAATATTTTTTTTGGAATAACATATAAGTACATACTAGGATTCTGTATAGCTATATATAGCTCTTACTGAATCCTAGGTACTGTACATATAAGGGAACATGTGAGTGAAAAGGTCCTTTAGAAAGTTCAACTTAAGGGTACTGATAAAAGCATAATATTTGAGTATACTTGTGTACTTTATTGCAACAGTGACTAACTTCTGTGATAATGTCCAGAGTGCCATTATATCAGCTACTGATGGTAGTTGTAAATACTCAATAGTATATAGAAGCTTCAAAACCCCTCACTTGATAATAATGTTTTATCTGTATTGATTGAGTAGTTCTTATAGAAAGTTAGGTAAGATAATTAACCAGTTTATTACCTGTCTGTGTATAAAGAGCTTATCTATTTACTGTAGTATCTTATAGACTTTACAGACTGACACTCAATAATGCGTTAGTAATTAAGTCGTCTACTCTATAGGGAAAAAAGGAAAGTATTACATATAGATAATGCATTTTGTGTTCATAAATAAGTTATGAGTGAAAAACATAACTGACCACTGAGCTTTAGTTATTAGTGATATGATGAGGGGAACAATTACAAAAATGATTTCTCATTATCTTGATAGTAAGGAAGACAGATTAAGGAAGTTGGGTCAATAATCTGTTGTGTTTTCCAGATGAAATCGATAGATCAGGGCAGTACAGATACACAAAAAATAAAAATGAATGAATTAGTCTTAATTAATTGATAATCCTGGTGATTATCTCGTATGATATATATAATTCACCTGTATATAATATATTATATAGATATAGGGGATCAGTGTCAACACCCCCTGTTGTGGACTAACAAGAACTGTTGATTTGATACAATTGCTCTATTATAAGCTGCATGTGGTAGTATTAACAAGGTGAATTTAGGTTTGGATGTATACAGACTGACTTACATGTGAAGAATTCCAGGACAATTACAGTGTGATGTGTATATAAATAATTGGATCATGGATCTTTAGGGTGTTTTGATAGTAAGTTTGTGTGGTTTTAAGACATTAGTTCTTAAACAATAATTCCTAGAATTTATATTTGGCTATACACATATATTGTGTATTCTTCTATAAAATAATTATTATAAATGCTTTAATATAATTAATAGAATGTAGTGCTATGATAAGTTGTGATATTCTTGACTATTAAATGCTTATAAATGTAATATAAATTGACGTTAAAAAGAGCTGTATTAATTAAATTATTGATTTAAGAATTAAAATGTTTCTTAATTTATATCTGAATTTATTTTGTATTTAATATTTTATCAACAAAACGTTGTAACGTAAACATTTTAACATCTTGTCTTGATTGTATTGTAAGATAGGTTTGTCTCTATTGGAGTTTAATTGATAACAAAAAAACACGCACTAATTACAAGGTTATATGACGTGTTTTAATGAGTAACCCCTGTAGTAAACATACCTTAGCTTTATCATGTTTATTTACATTAATTATGCATATGACAACCTACATATTTTGACAACCTGTCTACTCTTTAAGGTATATTTTACCTACATAATATACCTATCCTATTACTGCTTTGTGTTTGAAATTGACATTGTATTTGGCAGAGTGGCGTGTTGTATTTCAAGGCAACACTGATCACACACATCTTATTAATAATGAAGTAATCATTTGTAGTCTTCGTCATTGTCATAAAGCTTTTTAACTCTTCGTAAAGATAATCGTACATTTACTTTCAATGGTTAACAAATTTAGCGTGAAAATGTTTCATTCATTTGACTAGACAATCATTGATAACTCATGAATGAATTAAGTTATCTTAAAATGTCTCATGGTTTAAGTATATGAGTGAAGTTTGACAACATTTTTTTTATATAATACTGCTTCAAAATGAAAACGGAATAAGAATTCTGCACCGAATATCTAAATGTATTTAAATCTTCTTTATACCACTTTTTGAAATTGTTTCTTATTCTATTGAAGACTATATCAAAAAATTTCTAGTAAATAGTTATCTCCCCTTATGCATTTTTGGTTTCTTTATGAAAAAGAATTGTTTAACATCTTTCATACTACATGTAATCTAGTGTACACCATTAGAAGGTTGAACCCTTGACCCAATATTTAACTTTAAAGCTGACCTCTATTGTTTATGTGATCTTAAGTTTAATCTTGGGTGAAACTGACCAATATTGCTAAAAAAAATATTTTGATAGATTTTACTGCTTCAGTTTCACATCTTATACATATAACAGGTGTGACGGAAGTACAACCCATCATGACTGTCTTACAGTGTCTTACAGACTAGTATAAAACATAATGCTTATGTCCATCATCTGACCATAAAGTGGACAGAGTCATGATGTGATGGTGCTACTTAATGGTCACTTTATTACTGCCTTAAAGAACTGTCTGGACATTGAAGCAGACATAACATCATTGTCTTGACAGTGCTTGGTCACTATGTATATACATAAGGAAGGAGGAGTAATATCCTGTTTGTCACATACATAAAAACTGTTCCTATGTTGGATTAAAAAACAGCACTAATTCCTCAGTAAATAGTTTCTATGATATGTTTATTACATGCATTACTGACCTAAAACTAATTGAGGCCACCTGGAAAATTTGGGAGCAAAGTCAGGAATTTAAATGGCTTTTTCCAGGTCTTAATTAGGAAAAAATAAGGATGTGGGGTTGGGATGCCTTGAAATATATCTCATTTGATTATTAATGATAGTTAAACACGCAGATGTAATACACAGATGTTATTATGTCTCATATTGATACTTCCTGATAATGATGAATACATTACAACTAATTATCATCCCTTAACTGAGATACACCTTTTAAAATCTGTGTCAACAGAGAACAATTGTTTTAATAATTCACCAAACATTTCCTTTATATACCTGGTATGTTTATTCCTTTTTTTGAAAATCATGTATACCAATTAAGACTTGCTCAAAATGTGTTGATATATTACTATTTAAACATAAACTCTTACTACCGTACCATTGAATCGTGTGACAGCCACATGTATATGCATTGATAGATTTATTCTTGTTTGTTTTACTTACCTGTCTTTGTTTTGTTTAGCCTGTATTTGTACAGTGCAGAGATCTAGAGATTTCTATTTTTTACTTTGCCAAGTTTATGTCACCTAACCTTCAAACTTGTCTTCTTTTTTTTTGTTATTGTGATCTCACATCTGGCAATTATCCAGCCTAGAAAACGATAGCCAAGTGAATTAGGCCTAATAATAAGCATATAATACTGATCGTAATCTGCTCTAAGTATATATGTAGCCTGTTCTAGACCAGGAAGCAATACAAGAACTTTAATGTTCATGTTAATGGAAATACCTACTACAACAAAATGCATTCAAATTTCTAAAGAAGACATTCTTCATTCTTGACTATGACTACATATAGTTGTTAACTTTGTAATGTATGTTTGTTGGGTTAAAAAGAATGAAAGACGTTAAGAAATGTGCATGTTAACCTTGGTATGAACTCAGTACTTGTAATCTTTTTCTGTACCATTATCTTTGAAATATTTGTAGTCGATTTAAAACTCTATAGAAAAGAGAGACACAAACTCAATTTATTGCTAACCCAAAACTTGGTACATTTAAACAGATAGAGAATGAACAAATTTATATTTGAAATTAATCAATTATATATATATTCATTCTTTATTTACTTTATAGCATTATTTTGTTCATCGGCATAGTAACGACGGTCATATACTCATAATACCATTAAATATGGATATAGTGTGTAGGCATGTAGATTTTAAAATAGAAAAAGTTATTTATGAAAACATTACTTAATAATAATCCAGACATTAGATATGTCAATGTTTGACAAAGAAAATGAAAGAATGTAAATGAATCTTATAAGTGTTTGATCTTTCATGGAAAATAGTACTTTTTACACAAAAAGATTAAATTAGAACAAACAAAATCATAGATAAAGACAAAAACATTTTGGTAATGTGGTACATTTATGCTTTAGTCACATTTATTATAATATAAAACAAAGATATGTGAAAGACAAAAAGTACAAGCAAAATTGTAAGTTCAAGAAATTTTAACATTTGCTTATAAGTTGTCATTGTTGTTGCTGTAATTGTAACTGTAAATGTGTAATTGTAAACATAAATTTTCTTTCTTTGATCACACTGTCCCTTTGTCTGTCTGGACATCCTATCATAGAAATGACCCTGCACACCTTGACCACCTGTCGGTGTATATCAGTGGATAGTTAATGTTTTGAGATAGAATGTGTATTCAGTACAATGCACTGTATAAGTGTAAATTGTATGTACCAGTATACATCATTCCTTAACCAGTCTCATTAGCCACCAGGTAAATTAAAGGTAAGACAAATTATGTCCAGTTAAAGATCGTTGACTAATCGGTGCTCATTTGCCTTCAGGTAACACACGGGTAATAATAAAGATTTTATTTCTTCCGTAAACATTTTTATACAGTTCATAGTTTACAAACCAAGCTTCCTTTTCATTTCGATATGAGGCATGATGATGGATACGACATGTAGTTTTTTCAAACATATTAACTTGAATGATTATAAATTGGTGTCAGATGTTTTGAGAATGCTACATAATGTCAGATACAAATTATTTGTCATCTATATCAGTGAACTTAAAATAAATATTTAATACAGGGCCACATCTGAAGTTGAACTTAAGATTAAGACATTATATTACACAGTTAATTATTTATATGTAGATATTTTATGGAGCCAAAGTGTGAGAAATGTGTCAAGTAAAATTGAAGTAATATAACTTGTATTTATCATACAAGGTCTTCAAAAGTAAGTTTAGAGTCATTCATAATGCCTTAATCTGTATCATGAATGAATAATCTGGATATATAAACCCTGGCTGACCTTGTGTTAAACCCCCATGAATCAGAGAAGCTTTATATATACCATATGTATGGTAATTTCAATTACGTCTTTAACATTTAACCATTTGTAAGTAAACACCTTTATATGTACAAAATATATTAGATTTTTATGATATTCAAGGTGGGTATAGCTTATTATATGAATAAGTGATTTGAACTTGAATGTATATGGGACACCCCAAATGATATATTCTCTGTTCTATAGATCATTAACTTAAAGTAGTCATTATTACAATAATTGATCAGTATAGTAATATGGTTTCATTATTGATTTTGAAATGTCTGTAACGACTTTAAGTTGACTGTTGCTTTATAACACTGTAAAGCAGTATATAGAGAACACGACTGGCTGTGGAACATATTTAATGAATTGGTTGTCCAATGGGGTTTAGAAACCTGATCTGTTTTGTATTGTACAAGGACACTGAATACTTACTTTTCTATAATAGTTAAAACTGGAGTAGATCTAAACTTGTCAGTTTAAGAATTGAGAATATTGATTTAAGACGACCCTGCCTCCAGCTTCAAACATATATCAAATTGTTGTACAGTATGTATACATGTATAGTTGACACTCAATATTAACATTTACTCTCTGTGCTGGTATGGTATTCACTGACACTAAAATATCGTTATGGATTTGAGTCTAATGGTGTAAGTATAATTACCTATATTTTTGAAGAAGTAAACAATAGATTGCCAAAAAATATGTAAACATACATTGTACAATTGTGAAAATTTGCTACTTATACATGAAAACATATCTCATTATTGTAAAGCTTTTCAGTGAGACAGTTAGCGATTTGAAATGTTGACTAATCAGTTTGATTAAATTTTTAAAAAGTTATTTGTTCACATATTTATTTATTAGATCGTTTGTATCTAAAAGCAGCTACTAGTATACACCTGAAAGGTGAGAGTGGGGGGAGGTATTCTCTTTCTTATTTTAGCTCTATAGTTTGCTGTTTTTACTGTCAACAGACATGGTTTTCACACATTGTTCCTTATCACCACAACAAGGAGGACCATTATACAGACCCTCATTGGTCAATCTAATAATAAAACTTTACTACCAGTATTACACTTTGGACTGGTTTCTCTACCATATGTCATCCATATGTATTACCTGTCCATTCAAATCAATTATTTTTCTTGACAATATGTTGATCTTAATGACAATGTAATCCATTGCTGTGTGAAGCGTTTTATTCAGTTTCCTAGAACAGATGCTGTAGATTGAGGACTGTATATATTTTGTTACGACACAAAGATCGTCAAATGAAGCATAAGTGCAGTAACAGCTGGACATGAGAAATATTGAACAAGGCGTTGGCTTTATATACACGTAGTATTGACTCATATTTTACTATATTGCATTGCCAATTTCAGTAGTATATTGTTATCCTTTTTCTTGGCTTAACAATTTTCCAGTGATATTTGTATGATTGATGATTTGTTAGTGTTCGTATAATATATTTGTAAGTTTCTTATATCACAAGCTATCTATTTAATGCTAGCTTGTCTTTTAATCTTACTTTTAGGAAACATCTAAAATCAATACCTGAGATAGAAACATATTTTATATAGAATTTTATCCCGAGTTATCTTGTTTTCTGTAAGGTCATTATGATATAAAAGTTACACCATATATATACATCTACTGTTGAACAGTTAAGTTTAACAGCTGGACATGTGTGTTGACTATAAGTACCAGTACACATATCTCTGCAGGTCTCAAGGTACCATACACTATAAAGTTCAAGGAGATCCAAATTATAAACTTTGATATCATTTTACCTTTTACTTAGGAACCATTCGTTGACCAATAGATCATAGTCATTTCCAATAATGGACTATTGTAGCCTGTCAGATGCCACTTTGGTAGATCCTGAATTAGAACATTATAGCTGGTCTTCAATGGAACCAGAAGTTTTTTACTGATATATGAAATAGCTTTGTATAGATGGTTATGTTTTATTCTAAGGAAACCCATATTCCCAAAAACTCTTAACTTACTTCTGAAAAGTGATAAGCAATGGTAACAATTAGATATGATGTTGTGTTGTTTCATAGACCATCATTGTTTAATTGTACCATGATTACTTAAACAGTTCAATGTATACATGTATACCTGTGAAAAGCGTTGCCCTGAATTAAGTCATCTTATGATAGATGAGTCATCCCTAATTTAAATGTTACAAGAAAAGCTGTTAAAAGAGGTAAATCCCATCCGCTGATCATACCCGACTTCATATACGGTATTAAATATATACACTAAAGACACTGTGACATCATTGTACTCCCACCTCTGGGCTTTTTGTTCCATTATATTTCTCTGGAACACTGATTTTCTATATGATCACTAGCTAATTGTCATTTTGGTGTATAAGAGTGACGTTGTGGTGTATTTTTATAAATCGAAGTGTTTTAGATCATCCGTAACCTATTTTATACAAGTAATGCATTATCATTCTCATGATTTCACCACATAAAGTTGCATGTTGCAAGGAGATAAGGAGGACTTTTCAGAAGTATAACTGATATCAGGTGAACCCTTTTGTATTACAGCAGATTTGTGTAAATGTCATAAGTATATTGGGTAGTTTCAGTTGTTACAGCTTATTATTGTGTGTATATGTTCTAACTGTTATTGGATCAGAAGTTTCTTTATGTAGCAGCTAAATGACAATGTAATGTAATTAAATAACATTTGCGAAACAAAGCCAATAGAATCAGCCCTGTTATTGAAACATAGATGTGGTGTAGAATTATATAACGCTGCCGAGTGATGTAACCCTTATGTAGATTGTAGGAAAAAAAACAAAATTCTGGCAATGCTGATAGCTTCAAAAAACAATTCTCTAAGATTCAAGATGATTTCATTTTGATTCAACTTTTCTATAATGATATATATATAATAGTATAAAACTCAAAAACCCCACATGAATTTTAATTGAAATAACTCTGTACATGTATGTGTCTGACCACCTACAGAGAAGATTGAAACTACTTTTAGTATGGTATTTGCATACTGATTTACATGTATTTAATATTAATTTGATTTGGATTAAATGTGTCAAATACCTAATCAGGAAGAAAATAATACACACACCAGTAATGTGTACAGGGAATTATATCAGTTACAGATTATAAGATCACTTCAACAAGTAATAAAGAATAAAAGGACATAATTACATTACACACAAAATCTTGAGAATACTTTATATATGTTCTGATGGATACGTCGCCCTTATAGTTAAGTTGAAACCCCCAGTTTGAGCCTTCTAATCCAGTATTTAGCCTTGACCTGCAGTAGGGTATTGTGTCTTGACCCATAGTTAAGTCGCAATCCTTCTTTGAAACCAAAATATGCTCAGTGAAGTTAGCATTTGTGGAAAGTAATTCAAAAAGAAAAATTCAGAATTTTGTTTTACGGAAGAAGTACAACAATGTGAGATCACTCAGGTTCATTGTTTTTGGTTCCTTACCCTTATGTTAAGTGAACACTTTGATCTTAGATGTCTGAATCTCCTAGTTTAGATCAAGGGGCACTCTGACAAAATGCATCGGTTACTGAACAAAGCAGATTTTGTGGATGGTTTTAGGGGCATCTAAAAGATAAAGGTGCATATAATTTATACCTGTAGTGTACTGTAACCAGGTATTAAAAGACAGTTGTGCCACGCTCTATTGAGCATTATTGGCAACAACACCCATGTTTCATAGTAATTATGGCCGCCAGGCATTGCATGCTATGACTTTGTATACTCGTCTAAATCTGTTTTCATACAAATACAACTTGAGCCGATTGGACACTAAAGTGGACACATAATTCTGATATAATTATAAATACCGGACTGACCACCCGAGGTGTGACCAGGACAGAATATTTTAAGACTGAGCAGGTCATGTAGAATAGACATTAATCCCATTGGCCGAGATAATAATGTTTTACCTTGTATAAAAAGAATCATTTAAAATGTAACAGAGCTGAAGTTAAGTCTCAGTAACCAATATTAAGTGACTCGTGTGCGTGAGAAAATATTGCCGTGGGATATCATAAAAGTTTGTTGAACTTTCATTAAAAATTATTTCCCGATAAATTCTTTATGAAAAGAAGTGTTTGAATCATTGTATTAGATTTCTATTGTGAAGAGCATAGCTATAGTTTATTTAGGAAAAGGAAGTTTAAATTTGACTCCGTTATTAGTCACTGAAATACATAAAGTTATAGTCGTATTTCATGATTGAAGTTTATTGACCATTACGATTGACATTGGATGATCTGATGATTTGGGTACAGTACACAGAGGGCATTAGTAACAATCGAATGACCCACATTCAGTGGCAATATAATATAAAAGGAAGATCATGAATGGAAGAATAAGCCAGATTACAGTGGCCGGCCGATCGTGATTAACATTCATGATTTTGTGTTCAACTGACCAGGTACGCCCTTCTTGAAAAGGATCATGACGATTTGGAACACTGTCATGTGTCTTTTGCTACAAACTTTAATCAATATTGTCCGGGGTATTTAGAGTGGGAGACATACATTTATCTTGAAGAGTCTACATGCTGATCTAGGAGTGTATACATGTACATGTTATCTCAAATGAGGACAACCAGAATGTTCTCTGTATTCCACTGTTGGAGCTTTCTTACTGATGAGGGCAGCTTAATTATTATGGATTGAATCTGCGTTTCGAAAAACTTTGAATTCTGAATATTTCAGTTGTATGTTGTACAAGTTTGAAGTCTGCATCACAGTGTATTCAGAATGGATTTAAATTGTATTCTTTGATAAAAATGGGTAAGAATTGAATAAACAACATGTTAGTATTCCTAGATAGTATTGTAATGTTTGTGCTGTTTGGTTTGAATCAATATATCACAACAATTTAAACAAAATACAATTTTTTTTACAAAAGAAGTATATACCCTGGTATGGTGTCATCATCTTGCTTCTGTTTCATTATGTGTAGTGAACCACAAAGAATTGTCTATTCCATGTTTCAGCTGAATAACGGTTATAAGAACCAATTATACAAATACATAATATATTGTTGTTTAAAATGAAAGTATAGTAGAATACAGAGATAATACGTAAGCTGTGCGTCATATGGTGCAGTAATGGGTTGAATTCATGTGCACTTTTAGTAGATGATTACCGGTATAGTTAATAATTAAATAAATCACCTTTGATGATTGTGGGTGTGAATTATAAACATGCATAACGTCTTTCTTTATACTTATTACATACGTATATACTTGGTACAGGTGATACAGTATTTCTTTTAGGATTGGCAGTTATTGTATATTGATTAGCTTACTATAAATTCCTGTAGAACAAATATCTAGTATATCAGACAATTACAGGATGAATTTCTTACTCATCTACTGAAGCCCAAGAAAAGAATATCTTAAGATATGTCTTAACTTATGTTTTTATTTCCAATTATAGAATTAAGTATATAAGCAAACAGAATGCAATATATTGTTAATTAATGCACAACCGTAGACCTTATCAATCAATCAAATGGTCTTTTCATGTTTGTTATATGTTTTTGTCTTTACAGATGGCACATTTTATAATGCTGCAGCTTTGACAGATCATCTGTTTGACTGATCACCTTCACCATGCACCTGTTACTAACTTACTTCATGGTGTCCACCAGAACTACAGGTGACCAGTGTCCAGCCTAAGATCAAAGAGATCACCTCTAACCAGACAACTACTCTTAGACAGGTACATAATTGTTACTCTGGTCAAACTTGTCCACAGGACAATGATGAATGTTCATGTATGAAGGTCACCAATTTTCTTAAGGTGATTCACGTTTGTAATGTCAAAGATTACAGTTTATATAATTCTTTCATAAAGTTGTAATACCAAACTTGTTTTATTTCATTGACATGTGTAAGGTTTTTTTTGTCCTTTGATTATTGAGATATTTCTGTAGAATGTTGCCTTGTATTTTCAGTGTATTACTAAAGAATTTAGACAAGAGTTTACAGTGTACAATATAATGCACTATTTTAACGGACCAAGGCCTTAATCACCAATGTGTCTTTACTGTTTAAATGCTAGGATTGGGAGTACATTCACTATTCATGTTCAGTGTGAAGGTTTTATAAGTAATCTAGGTGTGTCAACATACTTAATGTAAATATGAAATTAAGAATCAAAAGATATGCCAGGTCACTTTACATGTCCTCTTGACAAATATGTACACCCCATATATGTCTCAATCTTTATCAATAGATTTAGTTAAGTGATGTCATTATTTTGTAATAGGTTTCTATTTTTGACATATAAATGTACATTAATGACAAATTGATACAGAGGCACACTTTCTTGAACTAAGTGTATGGAACAATATTGAAGTCTATTCTTCAAGACTGACATATTTCTATTTAAGAAATCTGGTAACAATTTTCAAAGCATATAATCGATTCAACTCAGACAGTGTTTCCACATTACAGTTACTTCTCTATAAGTGAGTTTATCAAACTGGGAATCTGTAGCTATTTAAATGTAGCATGATCATTCAATCTTAAATATGCATCCACAATTTTCCACTAAAGTCTTTACTTGGATGTTTTAACTTACTTACAAAAAGAATATTAAATCTAAGTTCCTGTTCAACCATATATTATCTCTTCAAGGACACTGTTAACCTTAGTGTCCTTTCAAGGACACTGTTAACCTTAGTGTCGTTTCATGGACACTGTTAACCTTAGTGTCGTTTCATGGACACTGTTAACCTTAGTGTCCTTTCAAGGACACTGTTAACCTTAGTGTCGTTTCAAGGACACTGTTAACCTTAGTTTCATGGACACTGTAAATGTTGTTCTTTTACTAGGGCTTTAATTTCTCTTGAAGATAAGGAGATAATTATGAATACACTACTAGTATATTGTAGGTTTAAGACAGGCAGTTTGATCCCTAGAATATTGATTGCAGTGATTGTCATGTTGGTACTTGCCGTGGATAAATAGGTCATACTTGGGTCAATATCTTTAAATCTCTCTTCGTGTCCAATTCTAAAGCTTATAGATGTGTTCTGACAATAGAGATATTCCACAGCAGAATCACAATTTATGTACCTTAACTTACTCAGTTCAAAAAATGAAATTTATGAGTTAAGAAAAAGACATTGTATACACTGTATAACCATGATCCCTTGTGTGGACTATATACATATTGTATACCTAATTCCCACAACTCTACCCTGTACTTCTATTCATCATTTTGAATTTTACTCATTCAGAATCTGCAAGTTTGATTAAAATAAATCTGTGACTTAAATTACCTTTATAGAGGAGTCGGAAGATCAAACAGAAGTACAGTGAACCACTTGAGTTATAAGTTTTAACCCATATAGATTATGATCTTATAGTCAGTTATACTGTCAATATAACATTAATATTTAACTAATATTGACTATATACTGACCTATATTAAAATCAGAGCGAAGCTTCTGCTCACAATGAGATTTCAGATAAGAAAATTAGATTGAAAGTTTTCTGGAACCAATATGTATCAAAAAGATTTTCTTAACTAAGGCTAGCTTTTTAATGAAACTTTAGGTACAAATCAAAGGGACTTGTCTTTACCAAAATGAATGACACCATTTTAAAAAATGTCTGTACATGTACTTCTTAGGAGTGATTTATGCATCAAACAGATCGGGCATGACCATGCATCAATCTTATTCAATGTTAGCCACACAGAAGCAAAGACTAATTGTTGATCTCGCACACACAGACATTCCTATATCATGTTGACATTGTCCATAACAACAATACAAGAATATTGGCAGTGTAATTTGTCAACTATTAGACTGTTTGTGTAATACAGGTGTCAATATATCACACTGATCATTATGACCGGACTGGAGTATGCGAGTGATCCTATATCTACAACTATCTGCTAGTATATCTTTGAGAATTTATAGTCTGAAGATTCCCTTGTAAGAAAAAAACTGGTCCAGAAATCTTGTATTTAGAATAGATAATTCAAGACTTTAAGTGTATTTGTGTTCTTTGGATATTTACATACCCTTATGTCACACCTGAGATACTGGTGGACAAGACTTATATTATTGACACAAGTCTTAAATGGAACAAACTTAGTCTGTGTCTTTTTGTATTATTTCTCAAGTTTTATCAACTTTATTACCTTTTCTGTATTTTACTAGCATTGTGTCTTAAATGCATATCTGTATACTGCGGGTAGTCTGTCGATCTTAATTGTTTATTTCAGCATTCTATGTGTGTTTTAATTTAATTGTTTATCTGTTTTATCCCCTGTCAGCCGGTTTTATTTAATAGACAAAGAAGTATAAGAAAACTCCCTGCAGATAGAAAACACTGTTTGTATATACATGTATAAGATTTGACACATTTAAGATTTTGTTATAAGATAATGGGAATACTTATAAAGCTGACAAAATGGATGGAATGTGATCTGTCAAATTTCAATCTGGACAGAATACTCCATCACCACTCCTTAGTCTTCTATCCTTATATCACATTCCTGACATTTCTGTTTCTCTTCTCTGTTGATAGATACAGTTGTTAGTAAAATTAAATATTGTTGTTCATAGTAGATATAAATTCAGATTTGTTTTTCACTTGGATAATATAGTGCAAATTTACTTACTCAGAAAACCCTTTCAATCAGGTACTCAATGTCAAATTGATTTGTGCACAATTTGCAATTAAATTTTTACATCTACAAATGTGTTATATTTAGTGTTAGTAAGTGTCTCATTTTTGAAAAGGGTTACAATGTGGTCTGTTTATTATTTTCATTTTTTTTTTTTTAAAGTTTAATTCAAATAGCTATTAAGCATTTGTAATGAATTAAAAATTGTTAAGGCAAAATAATTTTATAAAACTGTATTTAATTGTGGCCTTCAGTATTGTACATGCAGTATTTAGAGTTGTAAATTAAATTATGTACACTTTAGTTCTATTGCCTGATTTACTTTGTTACAATGTTCAATGTTATAAATGCTTTA
>JAUMGZ010169414.1:0-15176 GCA_032359645.1 Pododesmus macrochisma | reverse complement strand
GTCACAAGCCAATGGATATAAAGGTATCACGTGTATTACTTTGTCACAAGCCAATGGATATATAGGTAGCACATGTATTACTCTGTCACAAGCCAATGGATATAAAGGTATCACGTGTATTACTTTGTCACAAGCCAATGGATATATAGGTAGCACATGTATTACTCTGTCACAAGCCAATGGATATAAAGGTATCACGTGTATTACTTTGTCACAAGCCAATGGATATATAGGTAGCACATGTAGTACTTTGTCACAAGCCAATGGATATATCGGTAGCACGTGTATAACTTTGTCACAAGCCAATGGATATATAGGTACCACATGTATTACGTTGTCACAAGCCAATGGTTATATAGGTTGCACGTTGATAACTTTGTCACAAGCCAATGGATATATAGGTAGTAATATGCGACATACATTTAACAAGTTCATTTAAAAACATGTCTTATGTTGTCAAAAGGCAATGGATATATAAGTAGTATTATATAGACTTACAGCTTTGATGTAGAAACTGTTCCACTGGTCAACCAGAGACGACTTATACAACATTGAACCGAGATCAAACGAAAACGCCGAAGTGTTATACTCGTTGTATATTGATGTACCAGTCCACAATGTATGAATACTCGACGAAGGTAAGGAGGTCTCTCCCTTTGAAACTTTCATCAGCGGGAAGAAACCTACAACAACGGAAAAACTCAATACATTCTCGGAAATGTTCAAATCAGGCTTGCATACATACACGAAAGAGTTGCATAAAAAATGCAAAAATGCTCTTGCATATTGAACTATTATAAAAATTATATTACGTTGAAAAACAACATTATAAACATGCTTCGAATTTATTCACGATCATATTATGTCTCAACTTTGTCAAAATGTGCATATAGTTAAATGTCTCACACTGCTAATATACGTATATAATAAAAAATTAACTGATTAACAACATTAAAGTGAAAGAAATGTAAGCTTTATTCACACAATTAATCTGGTTTCATACTTGCCTGTACTCTAAAGTTGTGTGTTTGACTGATATATAGTTCGGCTTTCATATTTCGGCAACCCCCCTTTATTAATTGTAAGTGAGTCTATCAGTTATTCAATTCAAAGTCCGTCTGTCCGTCCGTTCGTCCGTCTGTCTTTGATTATATATTTTTTTTTATATTGATATAACAAGTAGAATGCGGGGGCGGGGGTTTCTCCTCGTCGCCCTATCTTTACCGCTCTGCTTTCATGATAATGTTGCTTTTTCTTTTCCTCTCCTGTTAATAGTTTTTCTCCTTTGCTCTTTCGTCACAATAAATGTGACTTATTCTTATGGTGACACATGCTTCCTTTTTCAACAGTGGAAAGGGTTACCATACATTGGAATGACACGGAAGCATCGCGGCGGATGACACCTGTGTAGGTAGCAGGAAACGCTTACAATAAAGCAAGCACCTGGTTTCGCTTCCAGTATTTTTAATAGAAGTTTGTGATGTTTTCATTTTTGGTTAATAAAAGTATGTTTGGTAGGTTTTTCTGTGTACTTACAACATTTTCGTATTATTTGCCAATATCTATGTACATACGGCTTTAAGATATCATCATGGCTGTTCGATGTATTACTTTAAGATGGTTTCCATTTACCTCTTTTACTGTTCTGTACTAGTTTAAATATCAATATCGTCAGCTATAAGATGACTGCCACGATAGCCATCGTGGAAATACCAGTATCGTCAGTTATGAGATGACTGTCACGACAGCCATATTGGAAATAGCAATATCGTCAGTTATAAATTGAATGCAACGACAGCCATCGTGTAATAGCAATATCATCAGTTATGAGATGACTGCCACGACAGCCATCGTGAAAATATCAATATCGTCAGTTATGAGATGACTGCAACGACAGCCTTCATGGAAATAATAATACCGTCAGTTATAAAATGACTGTCACTTCAGCCATTGTGGAAATAGAAATATCGTCAGTTATATGATGAATGTAACGACAGCCATCGTGGAAATAGAAATATCGTCAGTTATAAGATGACTGCCACTACAGCCATCGCGGAAATAGAAATATCGTCAGTTATATGATGAATGTAACGACAGCCATCGTGGAAATAGAAATTTCGTCAGTTATAAGATGACTGCCACTAGAGCCATCGTGGAAATGGCAATATCGTCAGGTATGAGATGACTGCCACGACAGCCATCGTGGAAAAAGCAATATCGACCGTCATTAAATGATTGCCACGACAGCCATCGTGGAAATAGAAATATCGTCAGTTATGAGATGACTGCCACGACAGCCATCGTGGAAATACAAATATCATCAGTTTAAGATGACTGCAACTACAGACATCCTGTAAATAGCAATATCATCAGTTTAAGATGACTGCCACTACAGGCATCCTGTAAATAGTAATATCGTCAGTTATGAGATGACTGCCACGACAGCCATAGCGGATATAGTAATATCGTCAGTTATAAGATGAATGCCACGACAGCCATTGTGAAAATAACAATATCGTCAGTTATAAGATAACTGCAACGACAGCCATCGTGGAAATAGTAATATCATCAGTTAAAAAAGATGACTGCAACGAAAGCCATAGTGGAAATAACAATATCATCAGTTATAAGATGACTGCCACGACAACCATTGTTGGAAATATCAATATCGTCAGTTATAAGATGACTGCCACGAAAAACCATTGTTGGAAATATCAATATCGTCAGTTTTAAGATTACTGCCACGACAGCCATCGTGGAATAGCAATATCGTCAGTTTTAAGATGACTTCCACGACAAACATCGTGGAAAGCTGACGGATACCAACTTTGTTTAAAAACAACTACGGGATACACAAATCTAACTACAGGATGCACACATCTAACTACAAGATGCACACATCTAACTACGTGATACACACATCTAACTACAGGATACACACACCTAACAACAAGATACACACATATAACTACAGGGTACACACATCTTACTACAGGATACACACATCTTACTACAGGATACACACATCTTACTACAGGATACACACATCTAACTACAGGATACACACATCAAACTACAGGATACACACATCTTACTACAGGATACACACTTCTAACTACAGGATACACACATCTAACTACAGGATACACACATCAAACTACAGGATACACACATCTAAATACAGGATACACACATATAACTACAAGATACACACATCTAACTACATGATGCACACATCTAACTACAAGATACACACATATAACTACAAGATACACACATCTTACTACATGATACACACATCTAACTACATGATACACACATCTAACTACAGAATACACATATCTAACGACAAGATACACACATCTAACTACATGATACACACATCTAACTACAAGATAAACACATATAACTGCAAGATACACACATCTAACTACAGGATACACACGTCTTACTACAGGATACACACATCTAACTACAAGTTAAACACATCTAACTACAAGTTACACACATCTAGCTACAGGATACACACATATAACTACAAGATACACATATCTAACTACAAGAAACACACATCTAACTACAGGATACACACATCTACCTACAAAATACACACATCTAACAACATGATACACACATCTAACTACAAGATACACACATCTTACTACATGATACACACATCTAACTACATGATACACACATCTAACTACAGGATACACATATCTAACTACAAGATACACACATCTAACTGCAAGATACACACATCTAACTACAGGATACACACGTCTTACTACAGGATACACACATCTAACTACAAGTTACACACATCTAACTACAAGATACACACATCTAACTACAGGATACACACATCTTACTACAATATAGACACATCTAACTACAGGATACACACATCTAACTACAGGATACACACATCTGAATACACGATACACACATCTAACTACAGGATACACACAACAACTACATGATAGACACATGTAACTACAATATACACACATCTGAATACACGATACACACATACAACTACAGGATACACACATCTAACTACATGATAGACACATGTAACTACAAGATACACACATCTAACTACAAGATACACACATACAACTACAGGATATACACATCTTACTACAAGATACACACATCTAACTACAAGATACAAACATCTAACTACAGGATACACACATCTAACTACAGGATACACACATCTAACTACAAGATACACACATCTAACTACAAGATACACACATCTAACTACAAGATACACACATCTAACTACATGATGTACACATTTAACTTCAGGATACACACATCTAACTACAGGATAGACACATCTAAATACAAGATACACACATCTAACTACTGGATACACACATCTAACTACAGGATACACACATCTAACTACAGGATACACACATACAACTACAAGATACACACATCTAACTACATGATGCACACATCTAACTACAGGATAGACATATCGAACTACAGGATACACACAACATCTAACTTCAGGATACACACATACAACTACAAGATACACCCATCTTACTACCGGATACACACATACAACTACAAGATACATCCATATAACTACAGGATACACACATCAAACTACAGTATAAACACATCAAACTACAGGATACACACATCTTAATACAGGATACACACATACAACTACAAGATACACACATCTAACTACAGGATAGACACATCTTACTACAGGATACACACATCTTCCTACAATATACACACATCTAACTACAGGATACACACATCTAACTACAGGATGCACACATCTTACTACAAGATACATTATTCTAACTACAGGATGCACACAACTTACTACAGGATACACACATCTAACTACAAGATACACACATCTAACTAGAGGATACACACATCTTACTTCATAATACACACATCTTACTACAGGATACACACATCTAACTACAGTATACACACATCTAACTACAGGATTCACACAGCTTACTACAGGATACACACATCTAACTACAAGATACACACATCTTACTACAAGATACACACATCTAACTACAGGATACACACATCTTACTACAAGATACACACATCTAACTACAGGATACACACATCTAACTATAAAATACACACATCTAACTGCAAGATACACACATCTAACTACAAGATACACACATCTTACTACAGGATATGCACATCTTACTACAGGATACACACATCTAACTACAAAAAACACACATCTAACTACATCATACACACATGTAACTACAAGATACACACATGTAACTACAGGATACACACATCTAACTACAAGTAACACACATCTAACTACAAGATACACACATCTAACTACAGGATAAACACATCTAACTACAGGATAAACACATCTAACTACAGGATACACACATCTAACTACAGGATACACACATCTAACAACAAAATACACACATCTAACTACAAGATACACACATCTAACTACAAGATACACACATCTAACTACAGGATACACACATCTAACTACAGGAAACACATCTAACTACAGGATAGACACATCTAACTACAGGATACACACATCTAACTACAAGATACACACATCTTACTACAGGATACACACATCTAAAACTTTAACAACGTTTGAGGAGTAGCAAAAAGTTAATGAACAAGGACAAAAAGTGATAAAAACATTAACCTGAACAAAGATCAAATTAATCACTAATATTTGTTGAATCTACATTATAATTGTCTTGCATTACACTATAAATGTATATGAGTGCACACAACTACAAACAAGTTATAGATTGCTAGTGGTGATAGGAAAACAGTTTGACATACCTTTGATAAAAATACCCATTATTTCTGCTGTAGGAAAGTTCACACTGTCCCAGGCATTCGCTGCAAAATATATCGAAATACATCCTCAATGTAAACCCTTTGGAAATAAACATTATTAACTGAATTGTTCATCAACCTCAATTTATATTTCATAATAACACATCAAATAGACAGTTGCGCCTTCATTAATTAAATGAAAGAATTTGCTCACATTCTGATTCACATTCATAATAATAGTAAAAATAGATGATAAAAAAATTATGTATCCTCGGTTACCCCATGGGTCGGGTCATCTGTTAATACTAGGTCAAACTCATCATTTAATTTAAACCATATGAAGTGTGTTAATAGTTGTGTTAATTGCCTTTACCGTCTGTTCATTGACTTACAAGATTGAGGAAATCCGAATGTATCAGAGTTACTGTAGATAAAGTAAGGTCTAGTCTTTCCGTTGTTGATGTGCAGCTTGTCATAACTACACTGCGTGGAGGACGTACCCCCGTCCAGTACTAGCATCCATGCTTCATCTGAGCTACAGGAAGACGACACTTTCATGGTTGCAAAAGACCGATAAGAATCCCTGTACAAAACAGGATGAATAGAATTAACGGAACGAAACATTGAAAAACAAGCAATATCCGCATCAGCACAAACACGAACACAAATACTTGATCTTTATAGTAGAACACATTGAGATACGCATAAAAAAGAAATATGTATACGTATTTCTGACACATTAAATAATATCAAAACTTTTGAAGGCGAACATAGTACTTCATTAAGTTATATTATATCTAATAACAATTCTAAATGACGTAAACAACAAAAAAAGTACCGCTATAGTAGTTTTATTATATCGACATGTTTCTACCGCTAGGTGGTCGTCATCAGGACCATATTACATTCGAAATACTTTCATAACCATTTTACTATCATACTTTTTCAAGACTTATTTTGACCAAAAGTTTTATCTTTACGGCTTTTGAATAACGTCTGGGGTTATCGTATTTACTACTTTATAGAATGCACGAAGACTGTAAACGTACCCTTCAATGCTGCAAGTCGCCTTGGAGTAAGACTTTATGTCGGTGTATTTGGAGAACAGGATTTTGGAATCCGCATACCAGCTGGTTTTGGTCGTGTCACGGCCATCAAATATTATATACGTTTTCTCAGCACCATTTGAGAAGAAAGAAAACTTTACCTGTGTAAAGCGAATTCACAATTCTATAAGTTAAATAGATGAAGAAAAAAATCCAGACAATAGATGCATGAATGTTTTTATTAAACATGTTCTAAATACAGAAGTACCATTAAAATATGATACAAATAGATATTAAACAAGAGGCCAATGAGGCCTTAACGTCCATCGGGTTGAAATATGCCCAGTACATTTTAAGACATGCTGTCAAATTTACCCCTTTTGGTCCCGCCCATCTGTCCACTGGGGGAGGTCAAGGACTTCATTTATACGATCTTGAATCCCCTTCCCATATGGATGTTTCCTGCCAAGTTTGGTTGAAATATGCCAACTAGTCTAAGAGGAGAAATCTTAAAAGCAAACTGTCAAATTACCCCTTTTTGGCCCGAACCCACCTGTCCCCTCTTGGGCTTTGGACTTCATTTGTACAATCTGAAATCCTCCTTTCCTAAGGATACTTCCTGCAAAATTTTGTTGAAATCTTCCAAATTGTTTCAGAGGAGATGGCGTTATAGGCAAACTGTCAAATGTACCCCTTTAGGCCCCGTTCACATGTTCCCCGGGGGGCCAGGTCCTTCATTTGTTGAGTCTTGAATCTCCTACCACTAATAATGCTTCCTGCCAAATTTGGTTGAAATCTGCACAGTAGTTTCAGAGGGGATGTCGTTTAAGATAAAAGTTCACAACGGACGGACAGACGCTCTCACTTAACCCTACTTGCGGGGTGTTTTCTTTTGTTTGTTCATTTATGAGCTGCAACTCACAAGTGCTTCACCGGTCTAGATGACTAAAACCAGATACGTAAAATAATCAAAAGGATTACGTTTACTACACCTCCAGGGTCCGTATTGGATGACCGTCGTTAGTCGGTCCGCATAAATATCTAGTCTAGGGGAATGTTATTAAGTCATTGTTATTTCCCTTTATTCGGGTTTTCTGAATTGTTTGATACGACTGTTATTGGTTGGTTAATGGCTTTCGTTTAGATTTCATTAAACTTGTTTATTAAACTAATAAAACAAAACACGTACATCTGCATATCAACATATTTTGTGACAACTACAATTCCACAATAACTCACCAAGTCAATGATAGTGAAGTTAGAGTATCCCCAGTCCTCCATTATGCCTGACTTGTAGGAGCTAGTAGACGATTTTGTAAGAGATCTGACTATGGGATCCGTGTTATCATTTTCTGTGCTGAATCCAGTCAGTAAACTTTCTAGACTCACTGCTACAGGCGGTACCCCTTCCACGCCTTTAAATGCCATATGCCAATCTGAAAATGAAGATGTATTTGTTTAAAAGAATTACTCCGTTTGAAGCTTGTAATATAGTAAGAGTTTATTTTGACTTTAAAAGTATTAACCAAACGTTCAAATCACCAACATTATTATAATGATTTCTTTTAAAATCTAAAAAAAAAACATATTTACCTCAATTATTATTATTCACAAAGATGTATCATTTATCGTTCTTTAGGAATACTTCATCTCTTTGAAAGTCGTAAATACGAAGAACAAAGACGATGACCAAAAGACGTAAGTCCTTGTACACGGGCAAAAAGAAGGAAACGGGGTAGATAACAGAACAAAAACAACGAAAATATAATTATTAATAAAAAAGCAGGATTCCGCGATATAATCAATTAATTGTTATAATACAACCTATTATAACACCCTCTCTGCTGATGAGAACTTGGTTGTTCGAAACACGTGTCCAAAGGAATAAGTTTTAAAATGCTTATTTTGACTACGCGCATATTAAACATTTTAGCAATACGATTTTGTAATACTGTTGGGGTATGGATTTTGGACATCATAACATTTGTGATTTGTTCCCACCCCACATTTGGCTCTGTAGCCTTGATTTACCAAAGTCTTGTCCTAATTAATTTCCTCTATTGCGTCCACTTATGACGGCTGCTTCGAAGAGCGAGATCTTGGGTTCGGGACGGGGGTGTCTCACACAGAGTATTGACTCTTTTCAATTATAAATATCATATCTATTGGAGGCATGTTTTAGATTGCATTGTTGTATTCATAACGTCAATTGGCGTGTCACATAAATATCACATTTGGGATTATTTCGATATATCAGGTATTAGTATAAGTATTTTTTTTTAAATATTGATGTTACCATACCGCTGTTTGACTAAAACGTTCAGGTACCACATGGCGGTGAAATAAAACATCTTATATCCCTGAGGCGCGCACATCCGTGATATTCTATGTTTTATCAACTTACAGCACACGCAGCTCATTGAGAATCAATGCAATGCGCATACTGACCAAGGCCTAATTTCTTGTTTTGGTATAATATACAATTATTATCCGCACTTGGAATCAATGACCGCTTCAGGTAAGTACAGTTTTAAATTCAACTGCTTGAAGGGCCATTAATGTATAATAACAAATACCCAATAAATATCTTACCTCACATTTCATACTCTGTAACCATAGCCTTTGGATGCGGTCGATAAAATCATGTATCGACCGAAAACCAGAAGCTAAACTTGTTTTATTATAATCAATTAGTACATGTTTATTATTATTTAAAGACATTTTAGCATTTAATTTACATATATAGACGGTCCCAATCTGTATTGCTATTTGTCTTTCAACTTAATTAATACCACTTTGTATGCAGGTATAAGTTTATGACATCACAGTGCACTGTTTATAGACGGACCCAGTCAAAACTGCGTTCAATCAAATTCGCTGCATGAAAGTGAACAATGTAACAGTTAATGTTTACAGAGAATCAGACTGAGACCGAGTTAAGATCACTGTTCAATCAATTTTTTCTGCACGTGAGCGGTCAATATTACTTTTAAGAGGGATTCACATGGCCGAGTTTAGACAAATAACATTTCAAATTTTAATATCATTTGATTATAATACACGTTATATCATAATACGTTACATGACATATCACAAAGATAAAATGTCCCATAACACCCAGAAATCACCTCTATGAGTTTTAACAATAATTCATTTGAATATGATATAATTAATATCGTATAACTTTTAGAACATTAACGATTTTGCGTTTCAACACGTATCACAGAGATATTACATATCTTAAACGCGAATGTCGCACACTTTATCAAATAACTGTCGCAGCTGCTATCACAAGTGTATTTCATTAAGATGGAAATTAAACTATTACTCGCAACTTGTTAGCATTAAATTCATAAACACATGGTTTTTCGTATTTATCACTTTATCATGTCCAACAATGAACATGAAATGTAAACAATGTGTGATTCTTACCCATTATAAAAATCGCCAAGGCATCGCCTACTGCTACATTTGTTGCTATTAAAATATAAAATCAAATTACAATGTATGTTGTCGGTATTTAATTGTGTAGTATATGTAAAAGTTCATATGAGGTCATCTGTAAACAAACATGGAAGTGGTGGAAGTGTGATCAAAGTATATCTTCTCATGCTAACGGACACTGATCCAACACTAGAAAACATAGTGGTAAATGAAGCAGAAGGATGACAACCAAGGGAAACAATAATAAATATTGATTGCAATAAAATAAATACTCAAATATATTTGAAAAAAACAAAAGAACGTTTATTCAACACTTCAATGACGTTGTTAAACAGGTTAAACAGGTTAACAGGATCAAAACCATGCCAATTAGCCAGCGGTTGTTTTGTTGGGTTTTACACATCAATATAGAAAATGGAACTCAACGTAATGCATAAGATTTACTTTGTCGTACTTTTCTAATAAGTTAATGCTTCATAATTCTAGAGTGGTAACATACGTGTCATGCTATTTCACCGTTCTATTATTCTGTTAAAGTTGTATGGTCGTCAGCAAAGGTCTATTGGAAAATAAAGTTATTCGCCACACAACCACATTTTACTGACTTACAAAAGGCAGTATCTTTTCGTCTTTACCAACACAAAATATTGATAGATGACGTGACTTTTAATAGTGTGAGGAAAAGGGATTGATATTACAATCACTATCACATTTAACAATGATATAATGACGTTAGACCAAAGAAGTAAACATTCAGGTAGTGTATCCTCTAATAAAGTAAATATTCAGGTAGTATAGCTTCTAATATTGTAAACATTCAGGTAGTATAGCTTCTAATATTGTAAACATTCAGGTAGTATAGCTTCTAATATTGTTAACATTCTGGTAGTATAGCTTCTAATATTGTTAACATTCTGGTAGTATAGCTTCTAATATTGTAAACATTCAGGTAGTGTAGCTTCTAATATTTTAAACATTCAGATAGTATATCATCTAATATAGTAAATATACAGGTAGTGTAGCATCATATATTTTAACCATTCAGATAGTGTAGCTTCTAATATAGTAAACATTCAGATAGTGTAGCTTCTTATAAACTCATTCAGGAAGTGTAGCTTCTTAAATAGTAAACATTCAAGTAGTGTAGCTTCTAATTTTGTATACATTCAGGTAGTATATCCACTAATATAGTTAACATACAGGTAGTGTAGCTTCTAACATTGTAAACATTCAGATAGTGTAGCATCTAATATAGTAAACATTCAGATAGCGTAGCTTCTATATATTAAACATTCAGGTAGTGTAGCTTCTAATAAAGTTAACATACAGGTAGTGTAGCTTATATATATTAAAAACGCAGATAGTGTAGCTTCTAATATAGTAAACATTCAAATAGTGTAGCTTCTATATAGTAAACATTCAGGTAGTGTAGCTTCCAATATAATAAACATTCAAATAGTGTAGCTTTTATAAAGTAAACATTTAGGTAGTGTAGCTTCCAATATAGTAAACATTCAGAGAGTGAAGCTTCTAATATAGTAAACATTCAGATAGCGTAGCTTCTATATATTAAACATTCAGGTAGTGTAGCTTTTAATATAGTAAACATTCAAGTAGTGTAGCTTCTATAAATTAAACATGCAGATAGTGTATCTTCTAATATAGTAAACATTCAAATAGTGTAGCTTCTATAAAGTAAACATTTAGGTAGTGTAGCTTCCAATATAGTAAACATGCAGATAGTGTATCTTCTAATATAGTTAACATTCAAATAATGTAGCTTCTATAAAGAAAACATTTAGGTAGTGTAGCTTCCAATATAGTAAACATTAAGAAAGTGTAGCGTCTAATATAGAAAACATTTAGGTAGTGTAGCTTCTAATATTACTGAAACATACGTGCTATAATTAGAAAATGGGCACTGATAAAAATTAAAAGAAACATAATACACAACTTTAAAAATATTCAATATGTGAACAGTGTAGTAAACGAAAAATGTGTGTTGTCTATGTATAAATACTCACAGTCTGTTGCCCAATCAGATACCCGGAATCCTGCCGAGGAGTAGAGAATATATGGAGGAGACATTTTAGCGGTCACAGTATCCCATTCCGAGCACCCGGTTGCTGCGCCATAATCCTTCAATATGAACCAGCCATTCTCGGCAGTACATCCCGAACCACTGCTAGCCAGGTAGAAGGTTCTCTTACTTGAATCTCCAGAACTGTTTGAAAATACCAGTTTACCAGTTTTCAACTTAAGCAGAAAATTATTTTTTTCTAAACATAACTTTCTATTTTAGTGGAATTTGCATAAACTTAGTTAGACGTCGCATTTTTTCAACAAACTAAATCAAAATCAGAAACTTATTAATACACTTACACATACACATATACATACATACTTAATTAAAGCAATAGTTTAATCACCCTGTCAGTCTTTATGGTTGTATACAAATGTTTTATAACAGCAATGCTGCTGACAGGGCCTGCAATATTTAAAACAGCTGTCTATAAGAGTATGTGTATGCTGATTATACGTACAAATTAGTTAGTAGACACATTTCATAAGATTAAACGTTGGAAAGGTCTTAATCATCGGGTATTCCTGTCTCCACTTATGCGTACAAATGAATATTTACAAGATACATTTCATAAAGCATCGGAATTTTCCTAACCAGATGGTATTCCTATTTCCACCGTATGCGTAAAAATGAAATTTCCATAAGACTAATATCATAGCAACATATATATTTCTATCTCCACCTTTGGCTCCCGAGCTTTTGTTTATCTAGGTTATGTATATATTTTTTCTCGTGTGCGTTTGTTGTTGGCAGTTGCTACCTAGCAAAGCATAGAACCTTGGAAGACGTGCTAAAAACAGAACATTTGCTTTTCGTCTCTTGTTATATTTGTTTGTGGCCAATTTCAGTAGGTAAGTAAGTATGTTTTAGTAGTAAATACGAACAACCAAGACGTTCTTAAGCCGTTAGTCCATGGACATGGGCAAACAAAAGGCAAACGTTGGACGCACACAGAAAAAAGAACCTAATTATTAATAAACTTTTATTAACTAAAAAAGGAATTATTAAAAACAAAAATCAAAATCAGCCATTATTATGATCAACGGAAGATTAGCTTCCAGTTTATGAATCTCAGAAATCCCGTTAATACGGGATGCTGCTTGATTCAAATTGTATAATTAGCATTTATTTGCTTGATGCAACTTTTGATGTTTTACCGATGTCTTTATTTTATTTTATTCCAATGGCCTTGTTTTTGTATAATTGTTTAATTTTGAATAGACAAGACTTCAGCAAATTAAAGCTACAGAGCTAAAGAGAGAAACGGTTATAGTAATTTGCAAAGCCACGTTTAAAGTACATGGACGATGTTTATTTTATTTTTAATTGGTTTCCTTCCTAGTTTTTGCTTATTGTTTTCGTTGTTTTGTGTTTCATATAACATAATGTTGAATTATTTTGATATACCAATCATTGCTTTCGTCACTAATATATTTTTCTTTTACTGCCGATTTTATCAGCAGGGTGTTATTTAGTTTTGCTGCCTTTGCCATAGAATGCAAGCGAGTTGTTTTGTACTCTAATTACCATTCCTGTTGATTATATAATCCGCTGTTTTCACTCTTAACCAAGTTTCCTTGAATTTGTCAGTAGTTTGCTTTGATCATACTTTTTAGTTGTAACCTCGTATTGAAGCTTTCATTCTTGTATTGCCAACATTTTACATCTTCAACACATTCGTTGCAATAGAGATACATTCATGCATTGTTCTTTTCTCGACTTTTCGTCTCGATGGAAATAGGAAGACCAGAACATAGGCTATTGCCAAACAAACAATAACCCATTAAAATAAGCGTGTCAAGTCAACCGTAAGAGGACTTCGCTCGTGACTCAAAGTCAAGCTTCCATTCGAAGAGGAAAATACATCAGTAAGCCTTACTTGAATGTTGTCGTTGCATTGCCACTGACAACATCTCGCCAGCTTGAGTCAATGATATTGGTGCTATCAAACCAGTCAGTTTTGCTCTTGCCCAAGGCGTCAAATGATACGTAACCCACTTCGCTGCCACTAGCATAAACTGCGACTTTCACCTAAACAAACATTTTTATTATTATTGAAAATACCATTTCATCGAAGATACAACATATTTGTAAATAAAATAGATGAAATAGAGAAAACATCTTCAAGAGAAATACTGTTTTATACAAATGCTGAAACACACTACCGAATCTCATTGTAAATCCGAATTTTGCATATTATGTATCCAACTAAAGTATCATGGACCTATCTTCCGATATAAACAGGTTGATTAATATATGATTTACATGTTGATGTCCGTGCCAGCATGGACATACGTTATTTATAAATAATTAATGTAATGTAGGTCGATATTACAAATAACCTTCATACATATAACCAATAGATAATATCTAAAATATAGATTGCAATCCCACCAAAGTAGATCACCTTTAGAAAACATATTACGTACAAATTTGTCCAGAACAATCTAAAAGCACCAATAATAACACTGAAATTTAAACTCAACCCGTAGTAATGAAGAATAAAGGTGTGGTTACATAGCCATTCGAGGACGTAGTGATCCTTAGGGTAGATTACCGTTGGTCAGACGAGGTGTAAGTACGTAAAACTAGGTAACACTGCGTTGAGCTACTTTAAACAGGTACAGAGTGGTACGTCTGACCTAGCTTGAGTACGATAGACTACGGTAGTCTCTACGCTAGACTGCGCTTAAGAACGCCTAACTACGGTATATTTAGCAACTCCGAACTCTTGTTGGGACGTGTTGGCACTTGAGTAG
>JAUMGZ010169403.1:0-15176 GCA_032359645.1 Pododesmus macrochisma | reverse complement strand
ACTGACGATCACGTATACATTTACAAGGCTAACTATAACTGAAGATCATGTACATTTACAAGGCTAACTATAACTGACGATCACGTATACATTTACAAGGCTAACTATAACTGAAGATCATGTACATTTACAAGGCTAACTATAACTGACGATCACGTATACATTTACAAGGCTAACTATAACTGAAGATCATGTACATTTACAAGGCTAACTATAACTGACGATCACGTATACATTTACAAGGCTAACTATAACTGAAGATCATGTACATTTACAAGGCTAACTATAACTGATGATCATGTACATTTACAAGGCTAACTATAACTAACGATCACGTATACATTTACAAGGCTAACTATAACTGACAATCATGTACATTTACAAGGCTAACTATAACTGACGATCATGTACATTTACAAGGCTAACTATAACTGACGATCACGTATACATTTACAAGGCTAACTATAACTGACGATCATGTACATTTACAAGGCTAACTATAACTGATGATCATGTACATTTACAAGGCTAACTATAACTGACGATCATGTACATTTACAAGGCTAACTATAACTGACGATCATGTACATTTACAAGGCTAACTATAACTTCTAGAAGGCAACAACATAAAAACTAGGGCTGTCATGGATGAGAAGAAACATATTGATATATTGATTTCCCACTGTACGGCATGATTTTAAAACAAGTTTTCAAGTCACTTTGTTCTTGGCAGATTTTCCATTATATTCCAGAAACCTCCATATACCACTCTTCCTCGACCCCTAGATGTAAAATCTACTTTCATATGAGGTCGAGGAGAATCATCTGTAGCTACGACTGACTCTGCCAGTTGTTTCTTACACCACACAAGCTTGGCGAAAATGCAGAAGTTGTGTGTGTATCAAAGGTAACAGAACGAATCCGGACACTAATGAACTGGCACGGAAACAACGAGAAATCTTTCCCCCCAAAAAAGTGTTTGTATCGATATACCAAAATTATATCAATATCGGTTCGAATCACTGTTTATCGACGTTACATCGATATTGAGCCTATCAATGACAGCCCTAATGAAAATACATCAAAATTACTTGAGGCCAGCTTATACCACTGCAGAACAGTAAATTGGTAAAATTTCCTACTTTTAGCGACATAGTACCTAATGCAAGTAAAAAATGGAGCATCAAATCACAATTAAAACTAAAATATAATGTAAATTAGTTAGCTTCATGTGTATAAATAGATACTAATATGACTGAACTTCATGAACCAAACACAGAGCAGAGCACTTGAATATTTAGAATAAAAATGTTTCTATGCTGTAACATTTCAATAAGAACAACACATGAGTGGCACCTAAATTCACCAGACTTTGGTCCCAAAGACATTTTCCTTTGGGGATATATGAAAGTCTGTGTTCCAAATATTAATGGAATACCAGAACTGAAAAAGGACATTGGATGGGAGATACTCAAAATTACAAAGATGATATGCAACAACACTCAAACACTGTAAAGAATGATTTACATCTAGGTCAGTTTCAAGACTGGGGTCATTTAATTTGGTACACATCATCAAAAGTTAATAACTTTAAAGCTTGTTTCATAAACAACATTGTATTATAACGTAAAACAGTACATGTACAAACTTTAATTACAAAAGTTTGTTGATTATATCTGTAAATTATAAGTTATTTGACATTGATGCATAAATAGAATGTTGGTGTTCACCTAATCCCAGATGACATACATTGTATGATACAGGTGGAGTTACCTCAGTCAAAGTGTGGTAGTAAACTACATAATATTACAACTACTGAAAAGGTCCCCCACAAGCAAAACCTTTCAGTACAAAAAGTATGGTTTAAATCAAAGTTACCTGGGATTTTCATTTATAGATTTTCTGCATGTTAAAATGAGTTGCCATCTTTGTAGGTGCATGGTAAAATAAGTCTGCAACTTTTGTATCTTTATTAGGTATTTTAAAATGGGTAAACTGGTTCTTTTAAGCATCTCAATATGACATTTATGAGGTTGTTATGCATCACACTACCAAATCGCTTTTACGATTTTACTTGCATGATTCATTGATATTATATTGATTCGAAGCAGTTTATGGAGCTATAAAATTCTCTCTGACTCAGATACAAGCCAATGGTTGCTCTAGCATGAGCAAAACATTTTTGTTTAATATGGAATATTGGCACATTTCAAATTAAAATCAAGGATTTTGTGTTATAAATGCTATTTAAATGAGTTCCATGCTGTCCCCATCGTGCTGTTTCCTTGTATTCTTAGCTTCCTTTACTCCGTAAAAAGAATATTGAATTGCCAAGACAGAAAGAAATCATATGAAATTGAAGTCTCAAATGCTCTAATCACCCATTTAACATTTCTTCTGTTCCTTGATGCAATATTCATGTGTCACAAGTATAGTTCATGTCAAGTTAGTGGACATGATTCCTTTGCCTGCTTCAATGAAATTTATAAACAATAGTATCCAAAGGTACCTTTGAACCTGATGTGACACACTAACGTATCCTGGAGAGTTGAATTACTGTGGATGTTTTTATGACTGATCACGGAGGTGCTTGCATGTTGGCATACAGTTTTACTGAGACAATCAAGTGTTTATTTTCAGTATAATTAGTTACTAAGCATCACTCATTGGTTGAAACACTTCCATCTAGATTTTTAAGTGGTCTGTAATTTAAAAATTAAAATCTAGATCAAAGCCAGTTGTACAATTTTCAATGTTTTATTTCATTTAATTCTCAAAGTGCAATTTCAGTGATTAAGGGACAAACATCTAATTTCAATCAGATTGTAAAATAGATTTATTCAGATTGTTTGTATTTAAATAAATTCATTTAAAATGTTAAGTTATATCTTACTCGTACCTCTAAGTGAATTGTGTAAGTGGCTTGATGGTTTAAGAATACCCCATTGATTGTTTTTGTGAAGTTATTTTTACCTTGACAGTTTGAGTATTGCTTATCTAGGAATTCAGTGTTAATGAAGTTATTTATCTACATCTGTAGATCAGGGCTTTTCTTTTAACAACGTCTTTTGTGTGTACCTTGTGTCAGTTTAATGTACTACTTAATGATTCAGCAATCCTTCATCAAGATTTACATCACAATAAAGCTGCTAAACCAGGCAAACTTTCTTTTTCTAACCCAAGAATAATGGAGAAAACTTTTTGATCTAAAAACAAATCCACCCACTTTCTGTTCTGTTCTGATTGTAGAAAGCAACAGGATGCCAATTCAAGCTTGAAATATTTGCATTCCGCGTGACAAAGAAAATACAAAAAAGGAATTCAGGTTTCTATCATAAGACATCCAATATTGTTACGCAAACAATGTTATAAGAAAGCATACATAATCTTAGGTAGAACAAATATACCCTTATCTGTAACTTTACAACAAGGAAGTTAGAAAATCATTGCACCAGAACCTAGTTAACATATCAATACTATCTCCCAGACGATTTCTTCTTTGTTTCATAAACATGATATGTGTTTCTTTATGTAGATAGTCTATTGGACCACAAAATATGTGTTGTATTTATTGTCGACCTTGTGATTCTATATATGTGACCATTGAGAACTAAAATACAGACAATCACTAAGTACTACACTACCAGGTATTGTGTAGTCCTATAAAGTGTATATACTTACGTCATTGCTAGGTCTCAAACAATTTAAAACCCTGCTACCTTTGTTCAAATATGATTCATTTTACCTTTATATATATATATTGTCTCAGATTGTGACCCTTGCAATGTACTTTGGTTATTGTAATTCTTTCATTTGCTTTAATTTGGTCTCCTGCAATTTGTACTACAATAAATAACAACATGTGTCATTGTGAATCACGACTTTTGTTTTGTTTTTTTTACCTAAAAGTCGCCGCAGTATACAGTGTACAGATGTTAACTGAAGAAGTGGGTTAAAGACATGTTAAATCGAAATTAAGAACAAAAAGCAAAATAGGTTGATAATTGCTATGCAAAGAAATTAAACATTTTAACAATCAAAACAATATTTGTAAGTTTAGCTCTCCATTAGTTTTACTCCAATAGACAAATACCAGTACATTTAACATTTTATAAGCTATTGAAGATCTACTGTAAGAATGTTGATGATGAATGATAAAGTTGAATGATTCATACATTCATATGTACTACACACTAAAAAATAAATGTTAACTGACTCAATTTTAATCAATACCTAGCCAGCTGACAACAGGTCCGAGGTCATTCTCTTAAAAAAAATCATGTTTCTCCTTACAGGTAAAACTTCTACAAGTAAAGTCAATGTCCTAACATTTATATAAATGTGAAATAATTGAAGTGAATTCATCTTGTGATCTTACTAATGTATGTGACTCTGTTTTAAGTGATTTGAAAGTATTCCTCCTGACATTACAATCAACATAGCTTTATCAAAGTGACTGACCTGCAGAGAAAAAACTAAAAAAGGCAAAGTTGTGTTTCACAAATATATTTGTAGTCAGCCACACCCACATGTACATGTATATACCATGTACTGCAGAAAGTTCTACTTACATTGGACCCTTTGATCAGTGTATTGAATGGTGTTATTAAACTGAAAATAGGATTTCAACCTTCCAATTTTAACCTGAAGTGATTCAGGAGTCTCAAAGTTCTACTTACATTGGACCCTTCGATCAGTGTATTGAATGGTGTTATTGAACTGAAAATGGGATTCCAACCTTTCAATTTTAACCTGAAGTGATACAGGAGCCTCAAAGTAAAAAACATTTGAAAAAATATTTCCTTAAAAAAGTTAACACATATTTCTGTATTTATGTGCCCTGCTAATAAATATGCAGTACTGTGACACATGACGTGTTTGACTTGTCTGTCCATCTCACTAATACGGTAAATATGCAGTACTGTGACACATGACGTGTTTGACTTGTCTGTCCATCTCACTAATAAATATGCAGTACTGTGACACATGACGTGTTTGACTTGTCTGTACTGTGACACATGACGTGTTTGACTTGTCCATCCATCCCAAAATTAAAGTTTTTAAAACATGAATAACCTCAGTGTTATGTTCCCTTATTTGCGTCAGTTATTTGTCTTATTGAAATATAAGGAGTTTTAATGTTTGTAATGTATGTTGCAGAAGCTGCATGAGAAAGGCCAAGGTCACAAAACGCTCCGTAGCTTTCAAGCATGAATGACTTATAGTATGAAATAGAATGTCACCAAACTTGTGTCAATTCTTTGTGGTGAGCCATGGTTAAAGTTTTTCAAACATGAATATCTCCTTAGATAATTTATTGAATTTTACCAATCTTTAGTTGTTTGTCATTTAATAAGGGAGGCTGCCATAGTGTTGCAGAGGTTGAATGTGCAAGGTCAAGGTCAAAGAGCACTCAGTTAATTTTTAAGAAGGCATACATGTACATGTATCTGCTTTATGGCCGGGTAGAATATCAAAAAACTTACTACAGTGAAATACCTTTGCATTTTTCCAGTAATTCATAACATATCCTGTTCAAATGTACTTTAAGGATAAACTATTTAAAACCAAGAGTTCTACAAATTAGTTTTGTTCCTGAATGGACAATGTGATGACTCCTCATAGTCATGGACAATATGAACAATGTCTTTATCAGTAGGTCACATATAATATGTTACTTATAATCTTATTGTAGGTTAGATTGATTAGTAATCATGGTAAAGTAGGTGTCAGTAATCCTACATAAGGTGAAATACCTCATATATATCACCCACATCTGGCTCAAATAAGTTGTTAATGAATTCTTTTATAGAAAAGTACCGAGATAGAAAGATATGCTGTATACTGATAGAAATATTACACTTTATTGTTCTGTTTGCATTGTATAATGTTAGATTAGCTATAAATCTTGATAAGGTTACTCAATCATTGGTAATTTTCTTCTAGTCATGAAATGACCATAATTTGCTTTATTTATGTCAAGCCCACACAATCTATATTGTCACAATAGATGAATGATGTTCATTTTATGTGTCGTGTCAATATTAAGCTGACCACATTAAACTACATCACTAGCCTAGATTTAACTTGACATATAAGATTGAAGCTTATTTTGCATGAGTTCTAAAATAAAGGTTATGATTTTGAAACTTTATGGTTGTAAACTAATAGTTCTCACCTTTGACAGCAGGTGTGAAATCTTTATTCATGAATGCTGTAGTTTAATTGAGATTCACAGAAACTGCCTCCCTTCGAAATGAACACGATGGTCAATTAAATGTGGATACTGTAAAGTCTTTTCTTTTATTTGAAGATGCATGTATAATAAATGACTTTTGTTTCAGTGTTGCAAGAAACATTAATATAATATTGTGCTGAATTGATTTTGAAAATAAAATGGACACCTGCAAAATATTTTGGTTATGTGGAAGGATAAGGTTTTCAGTTTCATAAGCATATTGGTCGTGTATAGTAGCTTTGATTTGTTTGTGGTAGCTATAGTGCTGAACGGTACATGTAAGGCCTCCAGCACTGCTTTTCTTTACATTTTGATAACACATGTTTTGACTTTTCCTTTGGTCATCATTCCTTTTGACTCAGTTGTGATTTCTTGTTCTTCTTAGCTTTTACTGGTAAGCCATGTTCATGTATACCACAAGCTAGGTTATCAATACTAACCATCTTGAACTTTAGGTTACACATGTGTTTGTTGTGGGGTCGTATAAAAAGGACATTATTAACCTATATATATATTGTACCAGTTAGTGCTGCACAGGTTAGAGTATTTATATAAATGGTGATTTACTATTTATGACAAGACTTTGTACTGTTAGGTGATTGATGCACTTACTGTGAACTTTCAGGAAAAAGTCTATTTTCTGTTTATTTATATAATATTAATAGTTATATGTTTATCGTTACAGGTACTGGCTATTTATATAATATTAATAGTTATATGTTTATTGTTACAGGTACTGGCTATTTATATAATATTAATAGTTATATGTTTATTGTTACAGGTACAGGCTCTTGGAGCAGTCTATGTCACATGATGGATTATCAACTGAGCAGGTTTGTAGACCTCACTGTCAGGTTGTGTGGGTGGCCCTTGGACAGTATGTGGACTTTGTCCAGCTTTGTAATTTCTTGCATGTCAAATAAATGCAACAAGTACTGACACTCTGTTCAAAATGTAGATTGCTGTTTTCTACTACATGTATACTTAAGCAAGGAATATGTATTTCTAAGAAAACTCCAACTTAAATTTCTTGTTTATAAATGATTTCCGCTCTATCTTGTGGTGCCAAACTTTATGTTCACATTTCCATCAAAATTATTCATGATATCAATAAGATTGAGCATAGAACTGGCCCTTATAGTACTGAAATAAACTCACTTATTATAACAGACTGCATAAGTACTCTTCTGCACATTTACAGAACAGTGTACAAGACAGACAGAATCTGCATTAATACAGCCTAAAACTGCATAACATATACACAATATTTATTGTGACATTGATGGCTTAGTAACCTCTGGTCACTGTAATGCAAGTGGACAGTACATAACAGTGATGAATATTGAATAAGCTACTAAGTGACCAATAGGTCAATTAGGGCTCATGTCCACACATCTGTGGCCCCCTTTGTAGTGAGGGACTGGTCATCATACCTAGATACATCAAGTACATCTGTCATGGTGCATTACTGTGTTCTGGTGACTTTTGTGTATTCTAAAGGTCAGTTCATGTTGTCAGAAATGCATAGTCAGCAACTGGTAGACAATGCATTAAATAAGAGAGTAGCCAGACAGCAATATCAATACCCTTAAGATGTATGTTTTGTTTCTAGAATACAGCTACATGTATGTTATAGCACAGTTATCAGACCTTAGTTTTATGTCCCGATTCTAAGTGATTGTGGTCTGAACTAATCTTACTCTTATATATATATATACTATATATATACTGCTTACTTTTAAGCCAGGGGTACACCTTTGGTGTAGCCACAGGCTTATTGGTATTATTCTCTCACATACTCTCAAAACTTTCTGTAGGAAGACCTTTGACATCTTCCGTCTACAACGTCCACAGAAAGGAGTACCATTTCTCTTTTTCAAAATCTGAAAGTTTGTATATTTTGTGATTATTTTGTGTTTCTCTTGTCATGTTGTTTCGTTTTGCTTCTTTATCTTCTGTCGTTGTTGATAGTTGCCTTATTCATTCCATTTCAATATGTGGCGTATGAATAAAAACAACGGTTGATAGGTCTGTCACTAATGTAAACAACTATAGATAGCAGTGATTGACTAAAAAGCGCTTATTTAATGAATTAAATAATTAATATTTGTTTTGGTGTTCATAGGAATCATAATTATTGTCATTTATGTGTATGGTAATTAAAAAAATTCTTACGAGCACTTTGGTTCGTTATTACATGTACCTAGGTCTTCGGGGAGAAAAAAACTTGATAATAGTGCTGAGCCACTTGATGCTCAACTGCTGTTTGCTGTCCAATGAGATATTAGATCTATATGTATAACTCGGCATTACCCGGACTAACATAGTAAACGAAGAGTTTTACTTTCAACTTTACCATGCGTGATTTTACATCTAGTGGGGGTTCCATGGTTGTTCATAGGACATACCTATGTATGCATATATGTCTTTCACGACTGTCCACACTTTTATTAAATAAAACCACTATAAGTTTTGATTTACTCGTGCGCAAAAAAACCATGTGCAGAATTTAGACTCGAGTGTCGTGCAGAACGTGGTCCACATTTCTTATTCAGTGGTCAAAAAAACTATTTAATCGAGCTAATTATAAAAGAAAATTGCGAAAGGGCAAGTTAAGTATAAAGCTATACATGTGATTTTCAGTTGTGTTAACCTTAAATTCATAAATTGCCACTTGTAGCTGAATTCTACTGTATCGTAAACAGCATGAACCTTCTAGTGTTCTAAAAATACGCACGTGACTGAAGGCTTCCAATTATAAATAAATGACGTACTAATTGACATGCCATCTAATATTGAAATAGTTTATATTGAGTTTGACAAGCTTAATGACTCCAAAACTAAGCTTTCAATCACTAAAAATGCATGGAATTTGCTGAAATTAAGATTGTCCTTGAAAGCGGTAACACGATTAACCGAAAAGAACCAGAACTACGTACGTGCACATACGCAACCTGATCGAGTTTTATTTACTGTTGGATTCAAATCAACGGATTTATAAGTGAGTGAAAGTTATTTCACGAGATCATTCAATGCCTTCCTCGGACCTACCGCGGATTATCTTTAGACTAGCTTGGACCAGCTGATATTCGCCATGCAGGCATGAAATAGTTTAAAAGTTGAAACATATTGACTAAAATTTTCTATTTTGAGCGATATCGGTGGTAGTGTTTTATTAAATATATGTTTTGACATATATTTAAAAACATGTTTCATTATTTTTTGTTCATTTTAAGTCATGAAGCTCTTGATTTCTGACGATTCATTGATCAGGGTTTTTAACAACATGGATGACATTGCTTGTAGTCGTACACTTTAACACTTAAAAAGTAAAAGTACGTTGAAATTAAGTCCTCTTCTCGCTCCCGATAAGCATTTTTGATAGAAGAGGACCGGTTGGCTCGATGTAGAGATAATGTGAGCGAGTAAAGTATCATCAATGTGCCTGAGGCGTTATATTTAGGTGAGATAGCACTATAAAGTCACCACCAGTTTGCACTGTCACAAGCAGACACTGTCTACATATAACCTAGACAACACGAGTAGAAGGGACATTAAACCCAAATGAAATAAATAAAAGTACAATAATTTAAAATTAAAATATTCGTTATAATATAGACTCTTTTCATTTTCGACTTAGGCCTGAAGAAATTTGTTTTGGCCTTAAATTATATAAAAATATTGAACATCATTTCAACCAAACTTTGTAGGAAGCATATTAAATGAAAGGTATCGGTCTCCCAGGCTCCATTAGGCGGCAAAAATTCGGGAAACGTTACAAAATTGAAAAATCCTCTAGTAATAAACAAGAAGAAGTGAAGCTTATGAGGTGTTGATATCCGTTTGGCATGGTAACCTAAGATTGTTGGGGTGTCACTTTTTGGATCAAAATCAGGTTACACATATTTGGGTCAAAGGCTATTTTAGAACTTTTAAACATTGAAATCAGATCCTTCTATCCAAACAAAAATTACACGAAAATGTCATTTGTTCTTGCTTTACAATGAATCGTGACATATCACACAACTAAAATATTGTCGAGTAAAAAACACTGGCTTATCAGGACTTCTGAGTCCTTTGATTTAGAAATTGCAAATGCCCAAAGGGCCTACTTAAACTTGGTTAAAGTTTTAGAGCAAGTAATGAAAAATGGAGGTTATATTATGAAAGTAAACAAATTTATTAGATATGTATATAGACAAATACTAGAAACAATATATTCTGCAAAGTAGCCACATCAAAGGCTCAAAATTGCATGTTTGGACTTGGTTAAAGTTTTTGTGAAAGTATTGAAGTGAGAGTATTATATTTTTGTCAGAATGTAAAGTATATCATTTCCTTATGCTGAAACTAATTCAATGTAGATGGACATTTATACCAACAGAAACACACATTGAATATGTAGCACTGCTAAAAAGAGCTTGTTTCAATTCACAAATATGGAAACTAGTGTAAATTTCAGTATTTCACACAATTAACATTTTGTTTAAGCATTTATGATAAATCAAGAGTATTAAGTTGGAACTTTTGTAATAAACGTAAAACTTTTAAACTTATAAAAAGTTCATCTTATTTTGACCAGTACAAGTGACTTTGAAGCAGTTTCATGTTATGTTTAGGGTTGTGTTTTTTGTCAGTTTGGTAGGTGCTTTTGTCGGTCACTTGCCGTTTCATGTTCATGTCATAAACTTTATGATAATGTTTTGAATCAACAGTCACAAAAATTTACCTTATGATGACTCAGTATTATTGTAATATATTGAATCAGTTATATCTATGACCTATATACATGTATCTTATAAGTACATTAGTAGTTCGACAGATCTACAACTAGCCTTGAAAGGTTGTTGGTATTTTGTTAAGTCAATGTTTGAATGAATCATTGTAATTGTTTGTTTTTTATGTGATTTTAATGGTTTGTTTGTTTATTTAATTGGGGTTTAGCATCACTTCAACTTATTTTTGGTCATTCATGTATCAAGACGGTGTCTGTTTACGACAGTGCGCACTTATGGCAACTTTATAGTGCTGTCTCACTGAAATATCACACCGCAGACACATTGGCATGATACTTCACTCGGTCACATTGTACTGATACTGAGCCAACCAGTCCTTCTCCTATACGTAAATGCTGCGTGTTAAGCAGGGAGCGAGAAGAGTGTCCAATTTTAACGTCTTTGGATATGGCGCCACCAGGATTCGAACCCGCGATCGCGGATTCTCTTCACCAGTGTATGTGATTTTAAAAATATAAATAACAATAATAATAATTTTCCATTAACTCAGTTGTTTATATAATAAAATCACTTATTGTATTGGTATATTGTCAGTCAAACTGAAAAACAAGAAATGTGTGGATCTAGAAAATTGGAAGGGAAATTTGAGGTTTAATTCGAAGTGTAACTGAGATTAATAGATTGAAAGATATAATATCTTGCAAGAAACTTCAATTTTGAATATCTTGTAAGAAACTTCCATTAAGGAATCTACACAGCATTTACTTAATATTTATTGCCCTTATTATGGATATACATTTCTGTATATTAAAAACCTACGATTTGCCCCCTTGCATAGTGAAATAAATTTAGATCTAGTCAGTGAACAGCGAATGGGGGATAACTCGTTATAAATGTAAGCCTTTTCTTTTTAAACAGAATGCCCTCTCCTTGTGTAATTTGCATAGGGTGTGAATTGGCCTCTTTTAAAATTCCATTCTTTACATCTACTGTCAATAACTGCGCATGCTTCATCAATTTACAAGTTTTCTTAATAGTGTGTATGAGATTGGCATTACATTTTTTATGGGCTTTATATGATATACTATGTATGATTTAGTAAGATAGTTTATCTTACTGACATGTTGTATTGTTGATATGTATGAACTGTTTTGTGACAATATAAAAAAAATACCATCATATAACATTTTCAATGAAAAAAGTTCATAGTAAAGTAAATGCATGACCCCATACTGTTAAATGCACTAAAATTATCTTCACGGTTTTTTCTTGTTTACTATGGAAAGGGTTTCCATATACTGAAATGACACCGAAACATCGCGGCAGGGGATACATGTGTACTAGGAAACGTGCAATCCATTGTGGACATCTGTTTTGAAATCTAGTTCTTAAGGATGTTCGCTACTAGTGATGAAAGCCTTACAGATTGGCTAATTCCATAAATAAGTCAATTGACATAAATGCTTTTGAATAATGCAAAAATAAGTAAAGGTCAATCTTGTTTTTGATATATAAGGATTTAAATTATAGCGGGGAAAAGAACTCCAGATTTATCATAAATAATATATAGAAGATAATTGAGTTAAACGTGACAGAAATGATAGAGAAAGAGTATTACACATTTTTAAATATTTTGGTGGATAAATAAGTTGTATACTTTAAAAATACTATCAGAAATATAGGCAAAATCTAATATACTATTTAGGAAATGCCAGAGGGTCACAAAATACTCAGTAACTGATGAAATGTGAGTAGAAGTTTGTAATGTTTCCTCTTTTTGTGTAAATGTCCGTGGACTTACCTATATTGTACATCGTATTTTTGTCTTGTATTGACTAGTTTATGATAGATCCCTGTCTTTACATCATAATGCTCAGCACATATTCTTATACTGATGGAAACCATATGCGCATTATTCAATTAAGTTTGATTTTATTCTCAATGGAGAAATGTTTGCATGGATTATACTTTGAAATAGAAATATGGATAGGAATTGTTCGATATAGCAATATTTTAATACAACGTTTATCCAATCGCTATCATATATTTCTTGCTTGAAGAATAAAACTCATAGTTCGTCCACATATCTAAACATATCTGCCTACTTATATTATGCATTACTTCATTCGCCTTTCTATATAAAATAAACAAGCAAATCGATCCTTTGAGGAAAAATAAAGATATGCATTAAGACAGAATAAATCTTCATCCGAAGGAACGACGAAAAGTTATAAGAAAAAGAACTGACAGTCGAAAAGGTACGTAACGATACGATGTCAGCTATGATAAACGAACGAGTTAAGACAAATTTTAAAAAGTTCAATAACAAAATGTCATGGTTCTTTCACAAAATCTAATATTTTAATATCAGAAATTTATTTTCTCCTTACCATTAATGACGATAGATTCTTCCCCCAACCTTACCAATAATAAATGTGTATTGCAATTTTACAGCTCTATGAAGTGTTTTTATTAAAAATTTAGTGTTTGCCCAAACTTTAAACTTCTTGTCTTGTGCGGTAAGTGAGAAGGTTAAAACCCCATTATTCGGTATAACCACACCGACTGGTTTCGTGCTGGTTGACCGCCCTAAGTTGGTCCGCATGTATAACTAGTTTTTTGGAGGGGGTTCTTGGGACGTCAATTTATTTCTTTTTTCATTCTGGTACTGAATTGTGTGATGTGCTTTCATGATAAGGATGCTTTTTCTATTCCTCTACTGTTAATGGGTTTTCTACTTGGCTCTTTCGTCACCATAACTGTGACTTATTCTTATGATGACAACTGCCTCTGTTTTAAACAGTGGAAAGGGTTACCGGAATGACACGGAAGCATCGCGGCGGGTGACACATGTATAGCAGGAAACGATTACCATATCGCGAGCACCTGGTTTCGCTTCTAGTTTTTTAGTAGAAGTTCGCGATGTTTCCATTTTTAGTGAATAAATGTAAATTTTGTTAATTTTTCTGTGTGCGTTCAACGTTTTCTTATTGTTTGCCACTGTCAATGGACTTACAGCTTTAGAATATCGTCTTGGTTTTTCGATTTACTACTTTTTTCCACTCATTCTGTATCTTATTCATACTAACCGTTTTGCATTGTAGGGTGGACTTGTACAATTCACTGTCGATGCCGTTGACCGTTTTGCTGTAACATATAGACCAACAAAGGAGTATCAAAATCTTGGTACAAAGGGAATGACGCACACAGTTGATAATTCCAAAACCATTGTTGAATTCCCTCAGGATTGTGTTGATAAGTCTACGGACCTCGAAGTACAGGTAAGTGCATATTAATAATAACTAATTAAGAGTAAAAAACAGACACTTACCCTTACCTTTTACGTCACGTTCTGCTTTAAAATACAGCCTCTGAGATTGATGCTAATTAAGAAACTTGCTACTTAACAATACAGCCTGAGATTAATGTTGATTAAGTAACGATTTACTACATACTAATACAGTCTCTGAGATTGATGCTAGTTACGTCACGTGCTGCTTAACAATACATTCTGAGTTTAATGTGAATTAATTCACGTGCTGCTACACAATACAGCCTTTGAAATGGTATGCTTATTAATTACGTGCTGCTTCCTGATATTGGTGTTAATCAAGTCATTTGCTACTTAACAATACATCCTGATATTGGTGTTAATTATGTCATTTGCTACTTAACAATACAGCCTGAGATTAATGTTAATTAAGGCACGTGCTGCTTAACAGTACAACCTTTGAAATGTTTTCCTTATTAATTACGTGCTGCTGAACAATACAGACTGAGATTGGTGTTAATTAAATCACATATGCTGATTGACAAATCATCCTGGGATTGATGCTGATTAAGTCACTTGTTATTTATTGATACATCCTGAGATTGATGCTAATTAGGTCACTTGATACTTATTTATACATCCTGTGATTGATGCTGATTAAGTCACTTGTTACTTATTAATACATCCTGAGATTGATGCTAATTAGGTCACTTGATACTTATTAATACATTCTGAGATTGATGCTAATTACGTCACTTGATTCTTATTAATACATCCTGAGATTGATGCTAATTACGTCACTTGATTCTTATTAATACATCCGGAGATTGATGCTAATTAGGTCACTTGATACTTATTAATACATCTTGAGATTGATACTAATTACGTCACTTGTTACTTATTAATACATCCGGAGATTGATACTAATTAC
>JAUMGZ010169392.1:0-15182 GCA_032359645.1 Pododesmus macrochisma | reverse complement strand
AAAATGTTATATAGCATTCTTGGAAGGTCGCAATTTTATGAAATATAACAATTTCCGTATCCAAGGTACACTATACTGAGTGAAACGTCTACTTCCGGCAAAGAAATGTGCGGTGTATACACATATCAACAACCGAAGTACAGTTGAGGTTTGAAGGAGAGCAACGGATTCAGCCGAAGTTTGCCGATCAATTACTTGTTGGAAGCTACCTGTGAGCTACAGAAGCTGAATGAGGAGGGTCAATGTCACGTAGCAGGTGATTAAAGTTTTACAAAATTGAAAAAGGTCTCTGTCAACCGGAAGCTTCACTGCAATATCGGATTCAACGGTTTCTGAAAAAATGAGAAAAACCCAAACAGAAGGCACGACGGCCATATCGGATAGAGTTCGGCAACCTCAACATAATCTGAAAGGGAACCACAGGAAGAACATCCATATCAATTTTCATAAAAAATCTAAACAACGTTTGTTGACAAGAAGTTGAAAAAGGTCATAGCCAATCGGAGTTAATGTCGGCCATATTGGATTGAGTTCAGCAACATTGGATACAGATCAGAAAGGGGACCATGCAAGGAACATCTACGCGAAGTTTGTGAAAATCTAACCAACGGTCTTTTGGAAATTTCGATTCAATGTGTCTTTGGTGTGAAATTGCAGTAAGGCAGCAACATAAAGTCGCCATAGGTTCTGTAACAAGCAGACACAGTCGCTATTACATGACCTAAACAAGTGTTGAACGGGTCGCTAAACCCCCAAGAAAACTAACACATCAAAAAGAGTAGTATTTATATTCTACAGTGGAGTTATATGTTATGTCCTGTTCTGCGGTGGAATTAAATTTGTCTTTTTATTTCACAGCGGAATTATATGTTATGTCCTGTTCTGCGGTGGAATTAAATTTGTCTTTTTATTCCACAGCGGAATTATATTTTATGTCCTGGTCTACAGTGGTATCAAGTTTTTCTTTCTATTCAATAGTGGAGTTTATTTTGTTGTCTATTTATCATTAGCTATTCAACAGAACTGATAAGCAAAATTTATATATTCAGAACATTGCATCATTGCAATACATGAATCAGTCCGGGATACATATTCATGTTAAATTTGCGTGTTGTCTGCTGTTTTAATTACAATTTCATGTTTTCTGATGTTTGAAAATACCTCCCAAAATAAGCATATCGATATTGTTCCAACTGTGCCAACTAAGAGACCCTGACAGCAATATATGTTCACGTGTCCATCTCTGGTATCAAACAACGTGACCAAACAAAGAATGTATCACTCTGGTAATACATGCAATGCTTTGTCTTAGTTGTATACATAATCTATTCATAGTAAGGATGTACATTAACATAACACGTAACAACAATAAGGTTCGTGATAAACCAGTTTTTATTTAATTTTAATTTTTATTTTATGCATTTCTTCGTTTTGTTAGACATAAAACACAAATTTTCAGTGAAATCGCGACGCAGTACCAAGGACACATTAACATATTTTAAATAATATATATTTCTACAAACAAAAAATCCAGACAAAAACAAACCAAAACAACAAATATGCTACACAAACTATGAAAATAACAAGGAATGGTATCAAGCACATCCTCTGATATTATGCCAACGTAGTTATTTTAATTTGTAAGTCTTATTGCTTTAAGGAAAAGCTAATGTCATGCTTCAAAAACATTACAGGTTGTCAGTATTGGACGATTTTACTGGTTGTATTTTTTTTGCGTAAAATGGTGACTTCTGAAAAAAGAAGAATATTGGAAGACACAACTTTGTGTTTGCAAAATAAAGTATATAAAAATTACACTGACAAAGATGAGTATTGCATTAATGTATTTCGATTTAATTAATGTCGAAAAGGTGTAAGATGAATAATTAATATATTTAAAGAAAAAAAAAACAAGAGGTCCCTTGGGCCTTACGTCCGCCTGGATATATTAGCAATGCAATAATATCTTTAAACTAAATTTCAAGGAACATCTACATAAAGTTTCCTGAAAATATGACTTACGGTTCTTGACAAGAAGATGAAAATGTTTCAGGCAATCAGAAGCCATGGCGGCCATATTGGAGGGAATTCGGCAACATCGAACACAAATCTGAAAGGAGACCATGCAAGGAATATTCACAACAAGTTTGGTCATAATTGCCTCAGTAGTTTTTGAGAATAAGTTTAAAATGTGAAAGTTAACGACCACGACGACGGACGACGACGGACGACGACGTGCGGGTTGGTATTGGTATTTGAAAAAGTCCAGGTGGACTAAAAATATCTTTGTCTTAATTATCGAACACAATGATTAAATCAATGGTCAAATGTTGTTTTTATTGAGTTATATGCTAAACAATTTTTTTTCTCATCAAATAAGTTTATGGATGGTTCCAACATTTAAATTTATTGAGTACTAAATACAAAAACTAGAAGTCGAAAATGTGAATAGTTAACATATTTGCCATAGTGTGAACTTTAACCCAAAAACGCGTAACCTATTTTTGACCTAAGGGTAACGCCTTGAACAAACTTGGTTCTCCATGCCCTAAAGTTACTACATAACAACACATTAAGCTCTAGGCCTTCTAGATTACCAAGAGAAGTTTTTTTGAAATGTTAACACATTTTCCCCCCTTTTGGCCCCCTAGTGAAGCCCCCTGGGGGCCAAGCCTCTTCATTTGAACAAATATGAATCCCCTTCCCCCATGGGATATTTCCTACCAAGTTTGAAAGAAAGAGTTTTCCAGTGGTTTTGGACAAGAAGTTGAAAATGTGAGAAGTTAACATATTTGCTATATATTATATAATTATATGTAAATAGTGTTGAACTTTGACCAAAAAATGCGTAACCTATTTTGACCCAAGGGTCACGACTTTAACAAACTTGGTTTTCCATGCCCTAAAATTATTACATACCAAAGCATGAAGCTCTAGATCATCTAGTTTATCGGAAGAAGATTTTTGAAATTTTGTTAAAATTCCCCATTTGGACCCCAAAAAAGCGCCCCTGGGAGCCAAACCTAAACATCTTAACAAATCTGAACTCCTTCCCCTAGGGATGCTTTCTACCAAGTTTGGATGAAATTGGTCCAGTAGTTTTGGACTAGAAGTCGAAAATGTGAAAAGTTAACACATTTGCTGTAGTGTTGAACTTTGATCCAAAAACGCATAACCCATTTTTGACCCCAGGGTCAAGCCTTGAACAAACTTGGTTCTCCATGCCTTAAAGTTACTACATAATAAAACATTGAGCTCATGAGCTCTAGTTTATTAGAAGAAGATTTTTGAAATTTTGTCAAATTTCCCCCCTTTTGGTGCCCCCTGGTGGCCCAGCCCCATCATTTGAACAAATCTGAATCTCCTTCCCCTAGGGATACTTCCTACCAAGTTTGGATAAAATTGGTCCTTGTGGTTTAGGAGAGAAGAAATAGACGGGATTTGTATGGCAAAAGTTCACCTTGGACCTTTGGTCCAGATGGACTAAAAAAGTGCATCTTGACTGCCCCATATGTTTATTTTTGGAATAGACCTTTACTCAACTTGAACAAACAGATATTTTTCTAGTATATATACCATGTTAACTTTCAACACATATGGTTTAAAGAGTTTTATGCAAATTCCACCAGTGATTTACATATGACTTATGTACAAAGTCTATATGTAAACAATTTACCTTCTGTGAGACTTCCTTTCATATGTATAAAGATAATAGTACTTTTATACAAAAGAAGATTAAAGATTTATCATAAGATGTTCATACATACATTTTTACCATGTCCGTCTTTTCCAACACCACATAAAATGTTTCCTTTATGAGAAAAGCTGTAAAAAGAACATTGTATTATTTGTATTGTTTAAGTACATGTAGACTCTGTTTTTGTAGCATCGTTAATTTTTCCCTTCAATTTATGTATTTGCACTAGAATATATCGGTTCAACAAATTGAAGAATTTGGATGATGAATTTGAAGAACATATCTATAAACTAGAACACTGCATGTCAAACAGGGCTCCGCCAAGCTGGCCAATGAGGAAGGGTGGCATACTATAAAATCAAATCAAAAGTTTGAATTTTTTTTTGAACATTCAAAAGGCACATCTACATACCTTAAAGAATGTTTGGCTACGATTCAGAGTACATATGACCATTGGTTAGAAAGAAATGTTGATTACAAGATATGTTGTGTTACACCCCCTCCCCACCTTACTAAATCTCTTAAAAATTAAAGTATTTGTTTTTAACTTTAGACATTCAAAGGCCCATCTACATACCCTACAGAATGCTAGACTAAAATTTAAGGTATAATGTTCCAATGGTTAGAGAGAAATGCTGATTAAGAGAACTGTTATACTCCCTCCCTCTTATTTAATCTTGTAAATTAAAATAAAACAAAAAACTTTAGACATTCAAAAGGCATATCTATATACCCTAAACACTGTTTTGCTTCAATTTCAGGTACATTTGTCTAATGGTAAAAGAGAAATACTGATTAGGAGAACTGTTGTTTAATAACCCCCTCCCCCCTTACTAAATCTCGTCAAAAATTTAGTTTAAATATTTTTAGACATTCAAAAGGCACATCTACATACCCTTAAGAATGTTTTGCTACAATTTCAGATAAATATGTCCAATGTTACAAGAAATGGTCACAGACGGACGGACAGACAGACAGACAGGCGGGCGTCGGGCGGACGGACGGACAGACAGAATCATTACTATAGAGCTTCTGCAATTCATGCGGAACCCTAATAATTATTCAATGATAAATATGCTGAGGAATACAATGAAAAGAACAACAAACAAATACATCACACTAACTGTTATTCAATACAATTAAGTCTGTTGTCAAAAGAAGGATTACACAGCAGTTTAAATGTTATCAGAATGCAGTAGATACATACCTGAGAGTATGGAGAGAATGCACATGTGTTTTACACATAGCCAAACATTCACCGGTCTGGAATTTCCATATACGTACAGCACTGACAGGCCCGGACTGCCCTGATGCTAACAGACCACAACTACCTGTCATGCTTATACAAGAAACCTACAACAAAGGATATTATTTAATGGATATTAAACTTTGGATCTTTTTCACATTCCTCTAAAAAGTTATTAGTAATCTATGTACTGATGGAAAACATAGTTATGGGATAATATACCTAAACCTGCAACACAGCATATAATTTTAAAGTCATCAAACTTTTGTTTCTTTTTCTCATTGCCTCTAAAAAATTTAATATCAAATACAACATGGTTAAGAGACAAAAAGTTACTAGCCATGTTAATAAAAAACGTATAAACTCAATTTTGGTGAATACCATCTAGAAACATTGACAGACAAAAGAATCTTAATATTGAGCAGTGAGGTTGACAATGTATGTCTAGCTACTCCTGTTGTATCATTGTACTTTCGAACTGGTCCTCAGACTGCACTTGAATTTACTTAAAATTTAAGAAAGCATTTCATTTAGATCTACAGAGAGGCGTTCATACCTTATTCTGATGTAAAAAAGCAAGGACAGCTAAGAAAGCCAGTTACTAACCTTATCTGTATGACCAATGAAGAATCTCTGATGACCATTGCTAATTTTCATGGCAATGACAACAGCGTGACAGGGGTACACAACAGCAGTGCCATCTGTAGTCCACAGAGCCTATAAAAACAATGATAAGAAATCATGGAAATAAAGTGCTTCTTTATAAAATAGTTGAATACATTCTTAATATTTATACCGTTTTATCACCAATAAATAAACAAATGCTTTCCTTTGTGGAAAAATTCTGTGAGCTTTTAAGAATAAAAATGATAAAATTAGAAAGTGAAACCCACAGAGCTGGTTTTTCTTTTATTTTTTTAACATACTTAAGTAATACATAAGTATTATTTATACCATTTATCTCCAACAGATAAACAAATAGTTTTCTTTTGTGGAAAAATTCTATTCTGCAAGCTTTTTAGTATGCAAAAGATGATATTAAACATTCTAAGTTAATAATATGTTTATAGTTATAAAAAATATTCTAAGCTACTTTTATCGACTTATTCCTACTTACATCTCGAAAAGAACTTCCTCCAAATCCAACAATCCTTTTTAGTTTTAGAATAGGATCTGGTTCAAGTGTCTGCAAGAAAGAAACAAGTCTTACATTAATAAAAGAACTCCAATAACTTGGATTTCAAATGTGATGGTTTTAAAAATAACAAGACAAAGCTTTCTGTTCATCCAAAATGTGCAAGGTACAAAGTTGTTTAGTACTTAGATGATAACTCTTAGACCTGTAAAATCCCTTGGTAACACAACAGGAAACTACTTGAGGTTTATAGTTAAACCATGCTCTGTGCACTTATAGTTGTCACTTGTTAAGACTTTGATTTTTCCAGTAAGTTGTAGATATTGTACTGTGAATGTGTGGTGGATGTAAAATCTCATACACGTCCATATTGAAATAATATGCCACAACTTTTAAGGTAAACAATTTTAATAGTTTTTTTTATACATTATTTAAACTATGCACACAAGCAATGAACATTGATATATCAATAAATCTTTCGTATCACAATCAAGTTTAATAGCGAGGTTTTACTCCACTTTATATTTCTTTCATTTCAACTTACTTTACAGGTGGTTTTCCTTTGACTAAGATCAGCAGGAGATGATAAACGTACAATACTCTTTGGCTGAAATTATTTAAACATTTAAAGTTGTATAGTATAACCGATCAATACATAAAGTTTATGATAGAGAAATAATCTTATCACAGGGATAAGAGCACTAGTAAATTGAAACCAATATGAAAATACCTGATATATACCGGTAACAAGTTAGTGATTGTATGCCATCTTTTGGTATTCTGGAAACCATCATTTAAACAAATCTGAATCACCTTCTCTTTTGGGAATGCTGTCTTCCAAGATTGATTGAAATTAGTCCAATGATTTTGGAAAATGTGAAAAGTTAATGCCTGACAAGTTGGCATAAGCAAAGTCCACTTTGGAATAGTTGGAGTAAAAGCACTTAATTTATTTGTCCTGTGGTTTATGCTTCATATTAACAATATACAAAATATTTGTTTACTTGTCCTGTTGTTCTGTCTTCCTGGTGAATAACTACTTCTTCTTCAGGACGTGCAAACACATGAACTTCTCCCTCTGTATCTGCAGTGACAGTCAAATCATCTAGACCTACAGCTGGCAGCTTACTTGTCACATGTTTTCTCTTCATTTTCTTTTAAAATTGCAAAATTCCCAAAGTTAAGCACATAAAATTAAGCCAATAAATGTAACAAAGAGAAAAATTTTCAAAATTTAACTTATTGAAAGATGGCATTTTGCACATACAAAATATATTAGATGTTTGTCATTTCAAAAATGTCTTCTTATCTTGATGCAATTGAAAAACAGTTTCTTAAAGCATATTAAGATAATATTTACCAGCTCAAGATTATTTTCGGGATTAGTTAAAATTTAATATATTTAATATGAAATTGAAATACAGAATTCTTTTATACCTCTTTTGGTTCTGTCAGTTTATGTATCATAGACACTCTGTCCGACACACATTTGCTGACATCCACAGATCGGGTAGAAACTTTTTTTGTTTGGTTATTATTTTGATTTTCTGTCATGAAAATAAATGTTTTATAAGAAAATCTTTTTAAATGTAAAATAATATCATTTTAGGGAAAATAAGCTCTATACGTTTTCATTTAATAAATTTCTTCTGAATGACTTGATGTTTAAACAAAAATAGGGCTATTCTAAGGAAACAGGGAAAACAAAACTGAAGATATTCATATATTGAAATATAACTGAATGAAAGAATTTTTCTAGATAAATTTGGGATAACATTACAATAATTAGATTTGATTTACTATGAACTCTCTTTTAAAGATAAGAAAATCAATTAATAAAATTAACAAATACAAAATACAATTATACCAACCATTCTTGTTAATTTGACTACTGTACTGTATAGAATCAAACGGCTTCTTTCCTCCATCAGAAGGAAATCTAAAACATTAAAATGTCGCTAATAGATGACAAGTATATATAAAGTACTGAAAACAGCCGAAAAAACCTACCAGTCATAGTATGGGCATCGCCGTTGGTGCCTAATATGCCTGCCAGGAAGTCATAAAGGATTGTTTCCTTGGTGAAAAGTCATTTCAAAAAGTAATCTAAGGGTTTGCCCATAATGACTGTCTTAAAAGGATGCATGGTCAAGAGCAGCATTTCGAGTTATGCCGTTTTTCCGTATTTTGGTTTTACATTTAGCTACTTTTAAGCGAAAAAGTAGGCATTATGGACTTCCAGTTTGGGCTTGCTTCAGTACACATTTAACTTGTCAAATCTCGACAATTTTTGTCGTTCAACAGCACGACAGTAGAATTTTAAAAGACAATAGTTATCAGTTGAATGATATAATCAGGGTGAAAAGATCATGGTGTCAAGAAGTTTGCTGCAGTCCTGGCCTGTTTTACCGATAAATCAGCTGATAACATAATGACAGTTCAACCTCTTGCACACTTAAAAGGATCTATCAATGCCATTAAGGGTGTACTGATCATTCTCGAATTCATTAAAAACATATTCTTTTGGTCCTAACTACGATACACTAAAATTTAGTGCTGAAATGTGCAAAAGGGGAAGATTGAATGATGACAAGACATTTCGCAACAGCATTGTCCACACACCGGAAATGGGTTATGTCTACCAAATGTCAAAATCACATGATATCCGTGGCACTAATTGTCAAATAATGACGGAAACGGTGCTAACTCGAAACGCTACTATACCAGTATGTAATTTCAGAAAAAAGAATTGACAAAGTTAAAAACATGGTACATGTATATCTTCTTTAAATTCATAAAATTCTCCAAGCTAGGAAGTGTAAATCTTCAATATATATCTAACAACCAATGCAAAGTTTAGTTATGATTAGCAACATATAAGATGGGTTTATATATGAATTATTTTCTTTGCATCTAATTTGAAATTTATCTTAACATATTTAAATACAGTAAGTTTGCTTGCTGCCTTTTAAGTTATTTTTCATTTAAGTACCACATCTTCTTTATGTTTAAAACATTTTTAAAATTCCTTTCTTGATTTATTGAAAAACCGTTCTTAAATACAGATGATATATACACCTTGATATATCAAGCATAGGTTGGCGATATAAAGCGACATACATGCATTTCTCTTTTTATGATGAGATATATTTCAATTAAAAAAAAAAGCTCTTACCTTATCAAATCATAAAGGTCACTCCATTTATCTCCCTTTAACACGGGGAATCCCATCTCTCTTGGTATTGGTGAAATACCTTTGTCTAGTAACCCGGCCTTTTTGGCTTTGTCCATTGATAATTCTGTGGAGGCAATATTAAATCATTAAAACTAAAGATATTTATATAATATTAATCACTATATCAAAAGTACCAGTAGTACACATAACTTAAATTGATTAATTATGGAAAATTGGGGTCTAAAGGGTCGAGTATGTAGCACTCAACTGAAACTCTAGGTATTTGGTTTACTACAAATATAGATTATTTTTCAATTTTGTCACATATTCTCCATTTCAGCTCCCAGTGGTGGCCATTGGTGGCAGAACTCAACTATTTAAACAACTGTCTGCAACAATACCTTTTGCTAAATTTAGCTGGTCAAGTTCATGTACAGTACAGTCGTGGTGTATGGGTGATCATACACTCTATACAGTGTAGAGTGGTTTTAAGTGAATGGTCACTTTTCACACCGACTTTACACTTTGTCTTTTTTATACACTGTGTATTTTGGTGAAAGGATTAGCCACATACTGTGTCTGCAGTGCGTCGAGGAAGTTTGATTGACAGGAGCCATAGACCGCACATGGCACGCACCCAAAATACCTCAAAATATTTATTTTACACAAATTTAGGTTTTACAATTTACAGCTACATTTACTTCATACACAAGTTATAGGCATATCTTCACAATTAAATAACACAGGTACATTTTTGAGGTTGTATTGGGCAGTCAGCCACAGCATGACTTCCTTACCACCTGCTGCCAAGAGACAGTTGTCCTTGGCAGAGTTAATCTAAACAATCTGTTTTAGAATGTTGGTCAGCGTATATCGCTACATCAAAGAGTTAGACCACAGTGTATTTTCCTCCAGCAATTGTCGGCGTTTTTTTGCTGATGTAGAGTGTATATATGATCACCCATACACTACGACTGCACTGTACATGTAGTTAAGGAGGAGAATTCAATATATGATCAGAACTCACACATTGTTTTCTTAACAGATTAAACTTACTTGCATTATATATTATATGGATCATGAATTGTCTTATTGTCAAACTAAGCTTACTTGGGTCATACATTATTTACCTGTATCACATACATTATTTTACCTGTATCATAAATTGTCTTATTGTCAAACTAAGCTTACGTGGGTCATACATTATTTACCTGTATCATAAATTGTCTTATTGTCAAACTAAGCTTACTTGGGTCATACATTATTTACCTGTATCATAAATTGTCTTATTGTCAAACTAAGCTTACTTGCATTTGGGTCATACATTATTTACCTCTACATAAATTGTCTTATTGTCAAACTAAGCTTACTTGGTTCATATATTATTTACCTGTATCATAAATTGTCTTATTGTCAAACTAAGCTTACTTGAATTGGTGTATACATTATTTACCTGTATCATATATTGTTTCATTAGTAAACTAAGCTTTAGTGGATCATACATGTTTATTTACCTGGATTATAATTTGTTTATTAGCAAACTAAGCCTACCTGGATCATATATTTATATCTTATTTGCCAACTAAGCTTACCTGGACCAAACATTGTTTTATTAGTAAACCAAACTTACCTGGATCGTACAATGAGTCACTAGTAAATATGTTTTTAACAAACATATTAGCACAGAGCCGTATAGTTTTCATGTAAGCAAACTTCCTGTTGAGGTACATAGATAAGATATAGTTGAAGTCTAAACACAGAACAGTCCATCTTGTAGCATAGGGAGCTGGGCCGCTGTGATCTGTAAAAAAATAATTTGAGCATCTATCATTTATCTGTCATCATAGATTTTGATGTCAATGATTGTCTGCTTGTCCAGAACCATTACAAAAATCACTTTGGACATGTAATTATAAATGTTTGCCTGAAATATATATAATGTTTGGCCTTCTTATAAACATATTGATATATGTGTCCGTACTGGACAACCAGTGTTGTTGGCATTATTTATTGTGGCACATTCTTGACTACTTCAGATTTAGTACTATAAGCACAGCCATTGAATTGATAGTTTTTATTTGTCAAATGTAACAATCTAACAGGATACCGTTAACTGTAATAAACTTTTCCTGTAATTACACCATGATGGGTGACACACGTAGAGCAGGAAAGGCTTACTCCTTTTTTGTGACACCTGGTTTCATTTCAAGTTTTTAAATCGAAGTTTGTGGTGATCCTTTTTAGTTAATAATTGTAAGTTTACAATATTTTTGTGTGCATACCCTGACCTGTTTCCTTTTATTTGCCCATGTCCCTTGACTTATGAATATCATATTCATTTCTTCTATTTACTACTTTTTTGTGGTAAAGGTTTAATTAAATGAATACACAACACTTAAAAACACTCCATGCAACCTCACCCTTTCCTCCAACAGCTGCAAATGCATGAACTGATCCCTTGGACGGATTACACAGGAATGGAAACTGAAGCCACGTAGAAGTTGATTTGAATTCTTTAAACAGGTTTGAAAATGATATCCGGACGATGAGGTTGTCCTGGGTGGCTACATCAATGTGCACAACAAAGTACTTAGTAGGAACAGGTTTGAATAGTAGATATAGATATCTTCCTGTTAAGCCTAGGGACTGAGTTTGAGCCTTTGGTAGTTGAATGTAATTTCCAGCAGGTATAGAGCCAGTTATTTTCTGTACAGTGCACTTCAGACCTTTGTCCTATAATATATTAATACACCTAATTTAAAATAAATTGTCAATTTTTCTTAAGCTACATGTAGAACAAAATTAAAATAATAATATTAAGGTTTTTTTTGTATAGAAAACACCTACACCTATATATTGTATATAGCTGTAAAATAAACAATGCAACTGAATATCACTATGATTGATCTGAAAGACATGTTTATGTTTCAAAATGACTTCACTATCTCTTTGAACTCAGTGAAAACTTATAATTAGGCCACTTTCATCCTCAGAAAATATAGAGTATATATAGGTAGGCAATTTTATTTTATTTAGGAAATATTTTTACTATGGTTATGACAGTACACAGGGCTCGACAATAACGTTTGTCCGATTGTCCAGTACCAGCTAAATATTTGGTCAGACAAGTACATGTTACTATGTACTTGTCCGAAGGGACAAGTTAAAAACTATGAAGTCAAGTAAAAACAATTGTCAAAGTCAACATTAAAATATCTTAGCCCATTTCTTGTTGTAAAACATTAAAACAGAGTTGAATAATAAACACGAATCCACTGCTGTCGTACTTTATTTATCTCTATTATGATCATGTAGAAGTACGATGTCTTCCAAATAAAATGTTTAGCGTCATCAAAACGCTTAAACTTCAAAGGATATTTTGAAGCGTATAATAGATCGTGATTCACAAATGTCGCCGGCAAAAACAAAATGGATTAGGTTTACAAAAAGCACGGCTAAAATTTATGGAAAGAAAAGGGAATGTCCTTCATTTTTTCACGAACTTAATATGCAAGAAAAGCATGACTGCTCTCTGATGACTTAATCGATACTGCCGTGATTTTAGTGAACTTGCTGACCAAGCATGTCAATATTAACTGTGTGCTGAAATTATCTTTCAGCGAGTAGATTAAAATCTTAAAATGGTATATTAATGTTATTACTTAATAAATACAATTAATAAAGTTAACATATATGAATGACAAACACGCGTAAAGCTATTTGAGATTTTATCTAATTTAAGTTTTAATTAAAATATTCGGACAAGTGAATATTGAGGTCGGACAAGTTACTTTAACACAGTACTTGTCCGTTAGGACAAGTGACAAAAAATACCTTTTTGTCGAGCCCTGCCTTCCAATATGTCTGACTTGGGTAACCCTACCATGATCATAAACTCAATACACCATAACTTTTAAGTTCAAAAAGGCACTCGAACCTCTTACTACGATATGGTGGTATGGAAAGGGGAGTCTTTTGAAAGAGACTTTTACAAAAGTTATACGATGTAAATTGCTCGCAATTACGAGGTCTTCGCAAGAAACCATTAAATAATCAATATCAATTAAAATTGAAACTGAGAGACAATTACATAAGCTTTTAAACGTAGTTCTGTTATAAATAGCGAGACGTTCCAGTCAGTATGATTTAAACTGTATTACATAACGAGGTCGTCATAAAATAAACAAAACTATGTAACTGCTATACACAATACTTCCTTATCGTCATTAGACATTACATGTTAGGCCATACCAAAATAATTTTTAGTTCTATGTATTTTTGGTGGGAAAATATGAGGCGAGCGAGCGTGTTTTTTTGTTTAAAAAACAACAATAACATGAAAAATCTGAAGCGGGGGCAAAAAACAATGAGGCGAGCGATAATATTTAAAAAAAAAAAAAAAAAAAAAAAAACCAAAATGCGTAACCTAATTTTGACCCAAGAGTCATGCCTTGAAACAACTTGGTTCCCATGCCCCAAAGTTACTACATATCAAAACATTAATCTCTAGGCCTTCTAGTTTATAGAAGAAATTGTTTGAAATTTAATCAAATGTTCCCCCTTTTGGACCCCAAAGTGGCGCCCCCTGGGGGCCCAGCACCCTCATTTGAACAAATCTGAATCCCCTTCCCCTAGGGATACTTCCTACCAAGATTGGATAAAAATGGACTCGTGGTTCAGGAAAAGAAGTCGAAAATGTTAAAAGTTAACGACGGACGGACGACGGACAGAATTTATATGAGAAAAGTCCACCTTGGACCTTTGGTCCAGATGGATTTAAAAACTTAAGGTGTAAAAAATAAAACAGAAAATCAATCAAATGTATTTAATTGTCTTCGGATTTAAAAGTTCTTGGCCTTTCAGTCAAATTATTTAAGATACACTTAAGTCTTATCACGTGTACTGAGAATGCATTTTTCTTTCGTGGATTGTTAATCACAAACAGAAATAGAAGTGGACATAACGCCAGTCAACTGTGCATTTGAAGTCGGGGCCAGGGTCTTTCTGTCTACGATGAACTCCACAAACTTACAACTATGTGTGTGAGTAGACTGTTATCTCAGATCAACATTAACTGATATAAGACACCCCTTAGTGAACATAATGCTAATAATTTTATCAATATGACATGTCAACTTGTTTGTCCCTTTCAACACATGTTTAGGTCATATCGAGACAGTGCCTGCGTGTGATAGTGCGCACTCTGACGAATTTATAGTGCTGTCTCGCTGAAGTATTGCAACACAGACACATTGCCATGATACTTCACCTGGTCACATTATCCTAAGACCGAGCAAACCAGTCCTTCTCCTACCAAGAATACTGAGTGCTTAGCAGGAAGAGAAAATATTACCTAAGTTTATTGTCTTGAGTTTGGGGCAGTCGGGGATCGAACCTTCAGCCTTCCAAACACGAAGCTAACACTCGACCACCTCGGCCATGTCGGCGGTATACATGTATGTATAAGATATCTTACTTATCTTATAAGATGTCTATCTATATAAGATACCTCATATATGATTGAAGATATCTTATATATTGATTTATATACCTTATAAACTTCATGAAACATCTTACATTCTACATGTATATGATGTATCTCATATGATCAATTATATAATGTACCATATACATATATATTCATATATATAAGATATCTTGATTAGTATATGAGATATCATATATACTTTACTCTGAAACCAAGCTCAACAGCCCTTCTCCTCCCTGTGCTAGACACCTTATCGCGGTAGGGATGTTTGCGCGTCTTGATGACCTGGAGAGCTATGCTGGCGGGAACTTGTGTTTCTGGTAGGGTCACCCAGGTCAGACAGATTGAAGGGTAGAGGCCAGAGAAAGATCTGCACGTCCTTCGGAGGGGACGCTAAGCTGGCGGTCCCGTGTACAGGGATTTTTAACCCCCTGGCACGAT
>JAUMGZ010169391.1:0-27215 GCA_032359645.1 Pododesmus macrochisma | reverse complement strand
ATTTTCTTAGAATTTTAGTAGCAACAGAAGATACGTCTGGGTTGTTTTTAATCCTCCTAAGTTTGTAAACAAGATCTGCACAAAATGAAGGTTGTGATATGTCTCTAGTTACATACTGGAAAATACTAATTTGAACATATTTTAGAAGAATCCCCGGATATCATCTATACAACTTGCCAAATGTTTTCCGTAGTTTATGATATATATATATATATATACACCTGTGAACCAAGCTTTGTGGTAAGGTCGATATTACGAGAAAGAAAGTCATTGTCAGACGTGCTTTCTACCTGACTTTATAGTTCAATATATGAAGCTTGTTTAGTATAGCACCGGAATTTGTGATAGACCAACAATAGTTGACCCCGCTTTTGGAGAAAAAGAGTAACACCACATGGCCCTTTATAGTTGTTAATATATATTTTAGTCAATTAGAATTTTATTGACAACTGATGGGGCTGTCGATTGTTGAGTTGATTGACAGTGCCATGAAGTGTATTTATTATTGTTTTTTAAATGTATGGACGTGGGAAGTGGGGAAGTTGAGGCCTCGTGGTCCGGTTTAACCACATCGCCGGGTTTCGTGCTGGGTGACCGTCCTACGTCGGTTCGCATGGATAACTAGTCCTGGGGTTTGTTGTGACTCAACTTATTTCCTTTTATTCTGATGCTATATTGTTTGATGCGGTCATTGCAGGTTTGTTAATGTCTCTCGTTCTGTTGATTCCACTCATGCTGTTTTGAACAACTGAAAGTATAAATGATAAAATCGATAGATATACCATCTTTTTAACCTTCTAGTGTGGTTTTCTCTCATTTTGTTCTCTGTTAATTTTCTAAAAAAACTATTCTACTTACATGTAGGAACGGTACACAATGACATCAGGTTACATTCATGGATAATTAACGTATTTCGTATTTGTCAGTGTTTTTTTATTCTTATTATCTTGAAAATTTCCATTTGATAGAATCTTGAGTTATTGATATGCTGAGTATATAAGATAAAGTATGATATAAGGACTTAACATTTAGTCTTCGATATGTTCACTAGTGAGTCATACGATTCATTGTACCGAATACAATTTCACCTGGTATCTAAGACATCATCATATAATCTATTTTCTATAGATTAAAAAAATATAAATATGCTTTCATGATTATGTTGCTACTTCTATAACTATCCAGTAAATGTTTTGTTTTCTCATTTACTCTTTCGTTACCATAACAGTGACACATTCATTTGGTGGTTTAGGCTTCTTTTTAAACAGTGTAAAGGGTTGTCATACACCGGAATGTCACGGAAGCATCGCGGTGGATGACACATGTGTAGCAGGAAAGGCCTACCATATCGCGTGCATCTGGTTTCGCTTCTAGTTTTATAATAGAAGTTCTTGATGTTTCCTTTTTTAGTTAATAAATGTATATTTGGTTTTTTTTTTCGGTGTGAGCCCAACGTTTTCCTTTTGTTTGCCCATGTCCATGGACTTACGACTTTAGAATATTGTCTTGGTTTTTCGAATTACTACTTAATATAATCGTTGACATATAAAGGTACCGTGATAGATAAATATTAACTTATATACATGTTTTTGAAGATTACATCAATAAATGTCATGTCACAACATGATATAGTAAAATAACTCTATTAAAATGTATTTTCGGACATTCAAGTGGAAAATGAAATAACAAAGGGAGAAAATAATATAAAATGTAACATTTTACTACATATTATCTTAGTATCAGTTTGATAAGAATATTTATGGAAATTCCACTGACACTCAAGTCTTAGTTTTATATAAACAATGAAATGAAGGATGCAGCTCTAGAACCAAACGGAAGTCAGTAAGAAACATTATCAGTCTAAGATCAACCTTTTATTTATCTTTCAGTAATTATACTTTGCTCATGACATTTTATAAATAACTAAAATGTCATATGATTGCAAGTCTTACAGAATGGTAATGTCATCTACTTGATCAAATTATTGAAATTTTCAATTTTTAAGAGTACGTATCTTACATATTTTTGAAAGTACGCATAAGTGTGTGACATTACTTATCCCAATATGTAAATATACATGTATCTTATCATAGACAACAAGCCAAATCATTCATTGCTTGTATAATTTGTGTTTGCTCTCTTCATGGTACGTGGCTCATTAACCTTTTCGATACTGCATCTAGAATTACGAATTTGTATAAAATATATATCGATCGTTACAATGAAATCAGTTTTGTAAGGATATATAATAGCAGGTTCGTAGCTATGTTAGTATTGTGATTTAAGAAAAGCTAGTAGCTACTAATCTCTGGTATCCTTCAAAGGTCTTGAGAAACATATAAAATAAAGTAAAATATATGGTTGATTTAACTTCTTTAAAGCAAAAATTCAAATAACTCACATGTAATGCTCGTATTGCCTTCACCTGTGAAAGTAAAATGCATTGAAATTAATCCGAAACAATCTCTTAATGAAATGAAAAAAATAAAAAAAACACTTTTTTTTGAAAACTTTTTTAATCTACTTCATATTTTGATGTAAATGTGGGAACAGCTGTTTAATTGTGGCTGTAACAAAACAACACACCATGGACAGGACTTATTTTATACAATCATAACACGTCATGTTATACAACACAACACTTCTGAATGACGTATACCCGATCCCGGTAAATACGGCGGTCCAATATAATACATATAATATTATTGTAAATAGCACTTGGTACTGTGCCGCGCCATCCGCCACATACTCATGAAGCGACATTCCATGTTAATGATGTCGTAGCGTATGTGACGATTTCTATTATCCTATATACTTGGTGGTTATGATGTTATTATAGTTGACCATAATACAAAACAAGACAAATAGTACTTTATCAACTCTCAATCAGATGCCATCGATCTAACTAAAATTGATGTTCGTTAAAGATAATATTCTTTCAGGACTAAACATATCTGTTTTTTTTTTGTTATCAAACTTGATCCTCGCCAGTTTCAGAACAAATGCTATACACATACTCAATAGTGTATGCTAACTACGTTGATAATGATGATCATATACATTTGTAGATACATGTACTTGATTTTAAAATATGTATTGGACTTTTGTTTTATTATCCCAGAAAAGCAACATAGCGATTACCGGGTTTGTTTGTTTGTTAGGGCTTAATGTCACTTCAAGATGTTTTACAGATTGGAAAGAAAAAAAAAGCAGTGACAGGAATGGGAAAACAAAGCAAAAGGGATAGTTCAGAATGTTAGATAATCCCATGCAACTATATGTCCGCCTACTCTTCTGTGACACCTTATCGTGGTGGGAGGTTTGAGTGTCTCTATGACCTGCAAATCTATGCTGGAGGGTCACTCAAGTAAGGAGTACACGGGATTAAGCCCTAGCTTACTCCTATGAAATAGTAATATTATCAATATCATATTCTTACATGTATAATCATGTATATATGTGTTCATATATATATTGAAACCTTATTTGTATTGCTTAGACTTGCGCAAATCTAGCCATATTCTTTCAATAATGTTTATACATAACATGTCAGTACGTTACTATTAGAAAGAATTCAAAACGGCCATAAGAAAACAGTGCTTCCACATTAAATCTGGCTTATACTGTTATATTTAATAAAATATTATGCATCAAATGCCATTATTCTAAGCATGATAACAAACTAACAAAAATACAGTTACATTTTTATAATAAGGTTTGGAAGAATTTGGCCGCAGTTTAAGCTTATATTATAAAATTTTGTTCGGGACCTGACAAAATATAATCTGGCAGCCGGTAGGCAAACATTGACACACCAATGTTCCACTGTAATTATCTATAAAGAAATATCTCTCTACGTAGTATCCCAATAGAAGGAAGTTGGGGTAGCATCTCCACAATATGTTCAATCATATAAATTAATTTTGTTACATTTCTCAGATTATATATATCATACTCGGTGTGTTCTTAGGATACACGCAAAACATTCACAAATGTCGCACATATTTTTTTAAATGGAGACCCCTGGTATTTTTAGGGTTATCCACACATCACATCTTCCTGGTAGCCGAGGAAGTAAACACCGGATATGAATGAGCATAGAATTCAAAGGGTACAACCCCGCTTATATTGTCAGATCCCGCCACATGAGATGCTCTCCAAAACTGTGCAAGGTAAGAAGTGACAAATGTATAATTGTATTATTGATTTAAATTTCAGTACTTAATGTTATAAAGTTATAGTTATGATGCTATGCTGTACATTTCTGCCAATTTAGATAAAGGGGATAACTCAAATTAGTTATCTTCAGAATGTCACTAGGAGTTTAGCAATCTTTTTGATATTGTGAAGCAATATTTATCTACATGAATGCATTTAGTTATTTTTTTTGTCTGATAAAAGTTAATTGTATATACATTAAAACTTTACCTGTGTTGTTGATGACTGAGTTGTCCGAAACATGTGTCCAGATCAATACGTGAAACAATTCCAACTTTGACTGCGCGCTCAAAATGTTGGCAAGACACATCATATTATTGTTGGGGTTTCGTTTTTGTCCACCATTAACATCGCGATTAATTTTACAATTCCTTCCCATACCCTTCTCTGATTGTGCAGCTTTGATATACCGAGGTCTTATCTATTCTAAAATCATTTTATCTAAAGATTTTATTAATGACGGCTGCTTTGAGGCTAGGTCTGTAATTCGGATCGGGGGTGTCTCACACAGAATATATTGGCTATTTCCTCTTGTAAATATTATAGTTATTGAAAGCATGTTTCATATTGCATTTTTGTATCTGTACATCGCTTAGAAATGTCTTACTTTTCCTAATATAGCATATTTAGTTTCCGGTGTATATAACACATCTGTTATATGTATTATATACAAATAATATACTTGGGCCTTTTTTTTCTTATATTAAACATTGATATATAATTACTTATTAGTGTTTGCTCTATAATATGAAATATTACAATAATAGCATTTGATAATTAATAGATTAGAGGCTTTACTTCTATAAAAGAATCCTTTCTTGTTGCAAATTAAAGACAAAATTGGCAAAGACTTATAAAATGCATTTACCCACTTGGATCTGTATATCAAATACAACTGCACACACAATTTAATCCAATAAAACATATGTTGTATCAGTCAACTGTCAATTATTGGAATTACTTATTCAGAATGGCCTGCGTACTGACTTTTAAAGGGCATTTTGCAGAATTGTCTCAAGTTTCAAAGCCATAATTTGTGTCAAGTAATTCTCTAGAATTCGAAATACATGTGTGAGATCTCAAATACCAAATAACCAGGGGACCATGTACCCGTAACCCCCAGCCAGCCGCTGCGTTGCTCGCTAGACGGGTGAGTATATTTTGTTTTGCCTTCGGGCGCCTATGGAGATTGTCCATCAATATTGTACAAGTTGGCGTTTATTTCCAAAACAACTTTTAAATCATGTTTTGTTTTTTTATCAGAATATTTCCACTCGATTCTAATCTAAGTACACCGATACTTTATAAGACATGCATTGATATATCTGAAAACTAGTGTTACGTCATCTTTACGCCATCTCTGCTGACAAGGATCGGATTATCGGAAATAGCTTTCCAGAGCACTAAACATATATGTACGTTAATTTTCCTACTTTGACTGCGCGTGTACTAAGGTTTCGGTAAGACTATTGTTGTAGTATTGTTGGGTTGCAGATTGTGTCCTACACAGACATGTCGATTACTCACACTCAAACATATTTAGCTGTCTTGCTTCAACTAAATGCGCCTTGTTTATTCTAAATTAATGTTCTTGGTCGTCCACGGATGTCGGTTGATCTCATGTAGCTCGGATTGAAGTCTTGAACGAGGTTGTCCCGCAGATAATTTTTCCCCTAATAGATATTATATGTTTTGATAACACTTTTCAGTTTAAAAAATGTGTAAATTAAGTCCCTGCCCAAAATAGAAAGTTTACAACTATTGTACAATACTTGTTTATAGCAGACAATGTATTTCAAGTATGTAATGATATGCAATAAACCTATAAAAGACTGAGTTCAAATTATACGTTAAATTATAATATAAGTCGCATATTCAATTGTACGAATCAAAATACATTGGTGTAGGTATTGAATAAAAATTCCGAAGAAGATTAGATGTAAACGTTAGGCTTATGGGAATATCCAATTTAAGTTATTTGAATTATCCTTTCAGGTACAAACATCTACAAAAATTGCGGCGTTCTGAACTAAGGCCCCACTGAAAACTGTTAATATAAAACAAACGCAAGACACAAAAGTTCATGATTTTAACTACAACATTGTGTTATCTTCACCATTCACTCAACTTACTCAAATCCCATTAGGGGCAAACTGTTGATGAGTTCAATTAGCTGAATTGTTATATAAGTAGATGTGTGTGTGTGTGTGTGTGTGTGTGTGTGTTCCCTAACGAGTTACGAATGGTTATCGGGTTCTATCTAATTCTTAAAAAATGATAAGTAACTTACGAAAGGAAGATAAAACACGAAAACCAAACGTAACAAGTTGTGGTACCGTTTTCTCCTTCTATTTACTGACCCTAAAACATTGCTATTTCAATATCTAGATTCACTCGTGGCGGATGATGTCTGAGTATGAATATCAGAAAAAATAACTATTTCAACGAACAAGGAGTGAAAACAGGACAACTGGAATCAACAGAATGAGATACATTTACAAACAAACAATAGCCGCATCAAACAACTAAGAACCAGCATGTAGGGAAATGAATTGACATCACAACAATCCTCAAGCCTAGTAATCCATGCGGGCCGACTTAGGACGGTCACCCAACAAGAAACAAGGCAGTGTTGTCAAAACCGGTTAATGAGGCCTCACTCTCTCAACTCCCCGCATGAGACTAGAAGTCATAAGTATAGTCATTCATTTAAAAATGCAATAAATACACTTCATGGCGCTGTAAATCATCTCAACAACCAACCGCCTACATCAATCGTTCATAAAAATCTAAACTAGTAAAACGTTTATACTTATTGTTTTTAAAAAAGGCAATTGGAAACACAAACATTGGACATAAGAGATATACATAATCATTAACATTGACATGTTTGAAATCATAAACTCAAGAAATAACATTCTTTAAACAATAGAAAAATATATACGTTCAAAGTCTGAACTGCATCATGTGCGTATGTTTAGACGGCGTAAAACATCAAATACAACAATGAAATCTGAAACACGCCTCCGATAAAAATGATATTTATAAGAGGTTAGAGCCAATACCCCCGTCCCGAACCCAATACATTTCTTTGAAGTAGCAGTCATTAATGAACGATATAGAGTAAATTAATTTTGTATAGACAAGGCTACAGGAAATGAAAGCTACAGATCCAAAGGGGAAACGGTTACAAAAAGTTCACAATGGTTATGATGTACAAAATCCATACCCTAACAATAATGCAAACTTGTATTGCCAAAATTAAAAACATGCACATAGTCAAAACAGGAACTTTTTTACGTATTCCTCTGGACATGTGTTTTGAACAATCCAGTTCTGATAAGCAAAGTAGACGTAATAAATTATATATAATTAAATATTATCAAAAGACAGACGACGGACGGACGGACGGACGGACGGACGGACGGACGGACGGACGGACGGACAGACAATTAAGAGTCAAATATAAACCATACACAATTATATAGAATACAGGTTAGTATAAAACTGTAGCTTCTGAGGTCCATAACTCAAAAAAACAAACTTGCAGAACGATATGAATCCAAATGAGACGGCGCTGTATTGTGACGTCAGTTTTATTTAAGTTTTAGTTCATAGTCATAGGAATGTTACTAGGTTTTATCTAACATGTGGATACATTTAAAAAAAACAACCTCTCCTGAGTGCTGTTACCTATATAGATCGTAGGAGTCAACTAAATATTTAACTTCTACACACAAATTTGTTTGATACAAAGTGTACTTACCAAAACAATATGCGGCGTATTCTGAAGGTGCTGGTACAAGGTAGTAAACATTATAATGTACACTGTCTGAAGGGCAGTATGTAACGTTAATGTTTAAGGCGCCGCCACCACAATCGTTGGTTGAGTTAACGACACAGGCTTTTCCTGACACTTGCTGGACGGTCATATTTGGTAAGATACCTACAAGTAATTAATGAAATAAAATAGTAAATCGAAAAACCAAGACGATATTCTAAGGCCTTAAGGCATTGGCAAACACTAAGAAAACGTTGGACGCACACAATGAAAAATGAACCAAATACACATTTATTAAATAAAAATGGAAACATCACGAACTTCTGATTGAAAACGATTGCATGTTATGACACTTAAACTCTGAATTTAAAGGAATAACCTTTGTTTAGGGGCCTGCTCATGAAATTAGTTTATATGTACCGGAAAGTATTAAAATCGGGTACCAAAGCAAATTGCTGACGAGGCAACCTTGATCTGTGATGGCTTCAGAAGTCTGTTTGTACAATATGTACTATACTAGATGTTTTATCTTTCATTGGTTTAAATTAAAATGCGGGATCACGAAATTAGTCTGGATAGATACACGTAGCAAGAAGTACAGTAGAGAGGTATGACATCATCGACTTGAACTTATTTTTGGAAACACCAAATTCGATTTTCTTGGAATAAATATCTCTGGATGCTAATTAATATGGTAGATTTGTCACGAATGAATTAACACATCTAAAAGACTAGTGTACAGTAGTATCTAAAAAAAATACATATAAGCACTACAAAATCCATCTGAAGCAATTGTGAATAAAGTAGTAAATACGAAAAACCAAGTCCATGGACATAGGCAAAGAAAAGAAAAACGTTGGACGCATGTGTAGTAGGAAACGCTTACCATATCACGAGCACCTGGTTTCGCTTCTAGTTTATTGTTTATAGAAGTTCGTGCCGTTTCTTTTTTTAGTTAATAAATGTGTATTTGGTTATTTTTTTCTGTGTGTGTCCCATGTTTTCCTGTTGGTGCATATGTCCACGGACTTACGTCTTTAGAATGTCTTCTTAGTTTTTTTCGGATTTACTACTTTGTTTCCTTTTTACAAATACTTTATTGACAACTTTTAAGTTCTGAAAGGATTAAATATTGAGCTAAGCAAATGTTAGACTACATATGTTATTGCTAAATGTTAGACGACACATACAAACATATTTGTGTTTGAAATATAGTTTTTGTTTGTATTAAAAGCATATGTACAGGCCTAATAAAACAAGAAGAAACAGGATCAACAGAACAAATAAAAGAATATGTTGATGTTAATTATTTAAAAAAATAGATCAAAAAGTAAGTTCTCTATATTCCCATATGCTCCTTGGTTCATTATGAGCTAATGCTACATATATAAGTTGCTAACGAAATTGTTTTTGGGCTAGAAGTATTATTACATGAATATTTTAATAAGAGACACAAAGAATATCGCAAGTAGTTATATCGGAAACGCATATCCATTCTGTGGACCACTTGTCATGTTGGAATATCAGCTGATCGGAATCAGTCAAGAAAATTAGTAAGACATGTCTTTACTCTGGTCAAGATCTTTTTGCGTAATTATTTGATTTAATTTGTTATAATAAAAGTTTTTTCGAGAAAACAAAATGCGATTTTCCAATGCAGTGTAATGAATTTAAAGTGTCCCGTTACTGTAGTACATGTATTAACATAAATATGGTTGGCCATTATTACACTATACCGGAGGTACCTTATGCATACACGTTTTAACATGCATTGTCTAATGTCTCGAGACTATCACTCCAATGCATCAATTCTGGACAGTTATCAAGCATGATGCGTTGTTATTTATAAGGGAATTAGGACACATTTTGTTAAACATTGAAATCGCTTGCTGCATTACGATCAAGTTGAAGATGTGTTTAGTATATACCTTTGTTACTGTTATACATCCTTAATACTTTTCCGACTAATGTATAAGTAAAAGTTCCCTTTCCTTTAAAAAAGGGAAAGCAATACGTGGACAAACGTGTTTTTTAAGAGAAATTTGAATTTTAAATTCTATCTTCTGTCTATTGTATGTTTCCATTAAGGACGCTTTGATGGTGTATATTGCTGATAACAAATAAAAATCAAAATACTGCGAGTACTGGTAAAACCAAATTTCATTTATGTTGCGATAACTGTTGACTAATCCTGATTGCAACAGTCATTTTAAATGTTATTCCTCTGAATTCAACCTGAACTTATGACTTTCAGCAATGGCACTTTACCCTAATTGTCTTAGATGAAATACGATGGGTCTCCGCATGCACTTAATAGAAAAAAAAACGTTAAGTTATACCAAAAGTCAATATAACGGTCACCAAAGGTCAGGTCAAATATGTCATCAATACCGAGCACTATGCCATACTTTTCATTTTCAAATCTAAAACAATGTTAATTTGTACCAAAGGTCCTTATAATTTAGGTCACTAAATGGCATAGGTCAACTTGATCATTAATATCAGCCAATGTGGCACACTTTTAAATGTACATCTCAAAGTTATACAAAAGATCAATATATGGGTGACCAAAGGTTACATGTCAACTTGGTGATCAATATCGACCAATATCGCATACTTTTCATTTGCACATCTTTGAGCAGTGTCAAAGTATAAAAGAGATCAATTCATAGGTTATAGGTCAACTCGGTCATCAATACCGACCAATCTGGTATACTTTTCAATTGCACATCTTAGAACAATGTAAAATCATTTCAAAGTCTATATTTAGGTCACCAAAGGTCACATGTCAACTTGGTCATCAATATCGACCAATGTTGCGTACTTTGCAATTGAACATTTACGAACAATGATAATTGATACAGTTGCATATCTTATTACAATGTAAAGTTATATCAAAGTTCATTATATAGGTAAGAAAATGTCACAGGTCAACTTTGTCTTCAATACCGATACATTGAGGTTCAAATAAAAAGAGTTATTTATTAAAAATGTTTGACGAAATGGCAAAACACCTATCTGCTTGTACTGGTATGTGACAATATTTACATCTCTTGTTTAAAGTAATAAAATCGTAAAGGTTACAATATACCAGTACACCACAGTCTTTTTTGCTGCTAGCAAGAATTAGTATAGTCTCATTTAACTGTTAAAGTTTTACTAATCTGATGTATACTGTTTTATATTCATCTGAAATAACATAAACTGATAGGAATACCTCTCAATGACTCATTCTTCTTACCATTTTCGAGAGAGTTGCGAATACAAGTCGTGCGCACTAACCAAACCTTACAGGGCATCCAATTTTCTCCTCGTTGGTACATTTACTGCGTGGCACTAAGAGGTCCACGCAATTATCTAAAGTGATGATGTAATATTGGTTTAAAGATTACATGTAAATATCAAAATAGATTATATTTCTTATTTTTTCTATTTTTCCATGTAATTTGAGCTTACCGTTGAACCAGATGCCAGCATATGTTCCGCAGGCTTTACCGATGTTATCCATAAGATAGGTAGAATTTGTTGGCATATCGAAATTCGTTCGATACCATCCTTCTGTTAAGCATATGTCACTAATATGTCCTGAAGAATCCCTGTGATTACTAGGTAGCCTTTCGATAGCCCTTGGAACGAATTGAGTTGTATCACATGGATTACTAGTGCTCTTGATTGTTCCCGAATAGGCTATATAAAAACAAATATAGTGTGTTGCAATATGCAACATATTTCTCGCAATCTGACGAAGAAAAGTTTACAGTTTCTAATATATACACATGGAAAATTAATATGGTCACTATTTAAATAATATCATACTAATAAATTAAAGATAAAATACTTTAATAGAGTTGGATGCTATAAATTATTTATTCTGTATATCTCGTCAACAACATCATGAAAATAAATATTGTAAAATGTTACTCTTGTGTAAATATAACGCTTTAAGAGAATATTTGATTCGATATTACAGACATAGGATTGACCAGATTCTGGTATCTAAAATAAACATATGATGTAAAAACGAGCTATATATCGCACCGTTTCCGATTATCTATTGATTTTAATAAACCAAATTTAGTCGATTGTTTGCATTGTGTTGTCTTTTTGTATTGGACTCAATAATTATGCATAAGTCCTATTCACAGAACCACGCGCGATGACCTACCTTAGTATTTTGTGTTGACAGGAACACGTGAATAGCGCGAGACAGGTATTTACACTGAGTTGAGCAGATAAATTGTGGGAACGTTTCCTATGGGTGGAACGTATTTAAGTTTAGAAATAGCACCAATACCTGTTCGACCACAGCACAGGTAAACTGTACCCTGATACACCAATAACTTGAATGGTATATGCCCGATAACGTAAACAGAAAACTACAACACAAACTAAATATCTATTCCGAACTATATTAAAACGCAAATACGAAATCAGTCACAAATATCTTGTTATTGCAAAACTAGTAAAAATTTAATATATTCATGTATGTATTTATATTTTCCAATTGTAAATGTCTTTAAATACGTTCTGTTCTTTTTTTGTGGAATTCGTCAAAGTTGCTGGTCTACAGCTGCTCGAGTTGTTACTATTGAAAACATGTATTACTATCTGGAAGTGTACAACAACAGCTTATATCTACTATGCAGGACTCTTTAATAACGTACACATGTTATGACCGAAAGCGTTGATCATATTTCACGCAATCTCATTCATTGCAGTGGCATATACCAGTTAAGAACAAGTGTGATGGTCAAATAGATAAAATTAAAAGAAATCAATCGTTCAAAATACAAATTGTAATGCCCCCATTTGCAAACATGCAATACTTATTATTCAATTAATAAGGCTATTCGCAAGAACGATTACTTATTTCAATTACACAGACAACAGTTCAATCTATGTAGACCCAAAATGGCAAGGTCAATTATTATAAATGAATTTGCACAAAAGAGAATGTTATCATGCCAACGTATTCCCGGAAGTATTTGTATATTTTTTCCGCGAAATATCTCTTTATGTGTCTAGTCATGCGCAATGTCAGAACATCGATTTTTAATAAATACGGTCACATGAATATACACATGAAGTGTTTGTTATTGATAATAAAATCAGCATTCTGCGGTTTGTTGTAGCACTTCACAACAGAGATTTCACATGTGGTATGACTTGATCAAATGATTGCCGTTGTCGTGTCTCAATGCCATTGTCACACACTAGCAACTGCTTTCAGTGAACACTACAAATAACTCTCAACTATACAAACGTGCTTCAAACAGAAATTAGAAAAAGATAAGTACATATTACACACAACTAATTACGACATTTAAATTATATTCAGAAATTGCCAAAAATTCACGTAAGAATGTATCTACCCTCAATAATGATAAATCAAAAAATTCGAGAAATATTTTAAAGGATCAAATTAAATGTTTTGTCTTGTTTTCAAATTCCTTAAATACCATACTATTTACTTGAATTTATGCGATAACGCGTGTATAGAAAAAAAACAAGAACAAATAGAATCAACAGAAACAAGGTTATTTACAAACAATCAATATTATAGTTTCATAACAAAAGAAGCCACCATAATATACTAGCATACTGAATAAGTGGGCAAGACGACCTCACTCTTGACCCAAAACCAAGCTCTTAATCAGCCGTCATCTACGGACTCGAAGGGGAAACTTAAGTTGGAATAGACAAGACCGCGATATATCAAAGCTACGAAGACAACGTAAGTGGATGGGGTGTAAGCATCCCGAAGTTATTGATTGACAAAAAACGTTACGATATATACAACATATTGATAGTGTTACATCACCATGCTATACATCTGATTACCTATACAGTGTAGGTAGACCTTTGCGGGAGTAATAAATAAAAACAACGTTTTACCTCAATGTTAGAGATACCGAAAAATGAAACAAAATCTCGCAAATGTGACAACTACGGTAACTGTACCATTACGTCTATATGCAAGTTACTTTCAATTCAGGTGTGATTACGAACACAGCTTGTTTAAATCATTTTCACTTCAACTGTTCACGTGATGTAATAATTATATAAATAATTAACCATAGACACGATTGACAAAAGAATATTAATGTTTAAACTTGCCTAATGGAAGATTATAGTACTATTTTGTCAGCGTGAACAAGAAACCCTAGGTTTTCATTTAGAATAGGAATAGTGAGAGGATTCACATTGCGCCTATATGTTTAACATGGGAAAAAATGAAGGATATATCTTTCTGTAGAAAATATTTGACAGAAGTCTTTCTGTGAACCTCCACGAAGGCAATCTTTTTGTACACCTGATTGTGGTAAATGCAAATCCTAGCTTTGTATCCATTTATTGAGTTGTGGTAAGGTTCCTGAAACACACAAGCACGCACACACACACACACACACACACACACACACACATTTATATATATGAATTGCTAGCATATGCAGATACACTTGTAGATTCACTCATTCACGTTTGTTTTATACAAACTGTACAACAGAACGTTAACATCAATAAGATACATATTCCCCACTCTCTCTCACACATCTTCAAGTATATGCACCTATCAATTTTCTTAAGCGATCACACACACGCACGCACACACACATACACATGCACGCATGCACGCACGCACGCACGCACGCACGCACACACACACACACACACACACACACACACACACGCACAATAGTATCATGTTGTATTTAGGAAGAAGTGTGATAGTATAAAAATACAATGTCCAGTGTATGAGAAGATTTGCAAATATGAGCTTTGTCTCACCTTTGATTGTACCCCTTGTCAACCACGCAAATTGTGATAAAGCGTCGATACATTGTTTACATGTATCATATTTGCTTGTTGTTCCAGTCCTTACGCATTCATTCTCAATGAAGCAGTAACCACTCTATAAAAATAAAAACATTGATATTTACCATTTTGCAACAAGTACACAGAACGCTGTCTTTGTCGTGTAATGTTCAACCTTTAATAACTCATACAATACATTGCAAAGTGCAATGAAATAGTGATGTTTAAGAAGTAAATACAACAAACCAAGACGATGTATAACAAACCTTCTATTCCTTTCCTGTTAATTGTTTGTTTTCCTTTAAAAATGGGTTGCTCTTATAAACTTTGGAAAGGGTTGACATATACACAATTATTGTACCGAAATGACGCGGTAACATCGCGGCGGATCGAAGATGTGTAGCCGGAAACTCTTATTATAAAGTATTAGGTATTAAATGTATTATCAGCCTATCGCGCAAAATGTATTATATTATATAACTATTTAATGCTTTCCAATGGTATAGTCAAACATATTTTACCCGAGGTGCTGATAATTGACCATGTGTTATATTGCACGAGGCCGTTTAGCTGTCAAAGCAGTCTGCGCCAACGTTTGAAATCAACGTTTTTGAAAATTGCCACGCAACGATTACGTCATCGTGCATTATAAGTCATTTGACCGTGCAATAGAAACGTAATATTGCACGGTCAATACTTTTATCCATGCAATATACCGATTTCGTATGGGAAAATTAGAAAAAATATCAGAAAAGAGACAAATTCGTTATATATAGAATAACAACAGTGCATTATGTTATAAAATAAGATACCGGGCGGAGGACTGGACACTATAAACATAAAATCTAAAACAGAGACATCGCATTTACGACCCTTAATAAATGGACACACTACCAAATGCGAGTATTGGATCGGACTTCAACTCAGACAACTAAATTCTGACTTAGCTAGACACAGTTTTCCACGTAGTGAAGTAACACCCCTTTCTGTAGACAATGTTAACAACTGAGAAGACTGAAAGACATATACCATTCTTTAGATATTTCGATCATGACCCAAAAAACAAATTCACAGAACAGGATTGACTACAGAAATTAACCAGCCAGCTCATGTGAGACGACATATAAGGAACATAGAGTTTTACCCAGTTTTCCCCAACATATACAACAAGTTTATCCGACATAAGCCGTCAAACGTTTCCCTCAAGATAACACATAGTGTAACTTCAGCAATGGCGGTTTTATTGGATAAGTACATGACTGTGTATTTTACAAACGGTGGATGGTATTATGTGTGGACAGAGAAGACTATTATAATAGAACATTTATTTTACGCCTGCCCCCATATAACAAGACTAAGGACCTGTTACAATAACTGGCTAAATGCGACAGTCTCACAGACAATAATTATTACGAAAGACGTTTTATTATACCACCTTTTCGACCATCCTAACGAACACAAAATGGACGCGTGACACTTTTCTTCTTGGTAGAAATTAAAGAACACTAAATCATTGTTCGGACCGCATATTACGACTCCAGCATAGTGTTTTTTCGACCGTACTTTAGACGAGACTAATAACGGACTTGTTTAAACTAAATAGACATGAATTTATAAAAACAAAAACGGTGGTTACAGACAGATTTCACGGCCGGACTCTTAATGACGAATTTATTTTAACTTTTAATTGAAAATTTTAACTGTTTGTAGATACATTAAAACGTATGTTGTTACTTTTACTGGATTATAATCCGTAAAAACGGCAGGTAGTAACGTCACGACATCACGATAACCATTCAATCTCTCTAGCTTCCAAATCTTTTTTCAATCATCCAGTTTGACTGTTCGCAGTTTCACCGAACTCAGACGAATCAGTGCAACAAACTGTTAATGTGAACACAATATACGGCTGCAGCACTCAACAGTACGTCCTGTGATAACGCGACGTCACCGTACAACAAAATTAGCATATTGTCGCCGGTACCTACAGTATACACTAAAGGGTTGGTCATGAGTTCCGTTAACAGACAAGCCCAGAATTATTCTGGGTAGCCATGACGGCCATCAGAGAGTTCACTGAGGTACTGGACAGAGATTCAACGACGCTAGTGTGTTTCAGCGTCACGCTTGGGTTAGGGGAATGTCATGCTGTGGGCGGGGTTACTGCTTTAGGGGCAGACACTCTTATGATAACTTTTGGAAATCGAACAGGTGTGCACTACAGAAAAATTGTCTTCAGCAACATGTTTTGCCATTCATAAATGCCCATCGATGTCGCATAACGTCATAACAGTACAACTCCAGGCAATACGTCGCTCGTGTCGTCAGTAACTTTTCACGATAAAACAATATCGACGTTTTTACCTGGTCTGCTGTTTCTCTCGACTTATCGCCCATACTGGTCAGCAACCAGTTATCGCAAAGTTTGCAAGTTTTTCACCTATAATTTTTTTAAAAAAAAGTAGGCTTTTAGTTATAATTTTCGCTTTGAAAACAGGTTACCAATAGGTTCTCACAGAGGATACCCTGATAGTTTTGTTTGGGTTCCAAACGCATATAATAAAGCCCCTTTTGGGGTCGGCGAAATCGGTGACCTAATTTCACGGACAGGGACCAATTATCGCCACTTTCTTTCCTCCTCTATTTCTGTTTGAAAATATCGCACGATAGCAATTACGCATGTTTAAATAAAATAATGCACTTTTCATTAATACTTTGAAGAAACTTCATTGACCACGTGATAAAACAGCAGCAATCATTTGCGATGTGAATTGTCGTCCACTGAGTACGTTTTGGCATGAATTAGTACATTGCGATAAGTGGTCGTCGACCAATAGAGTATGTGTGGGATGAAATAGATCGTCGTCTACGTCATGCGCAAAATTTGGGACTGGCGCTACAGGAACTCGGACAAGGGCTGGTGCGGATCTTCAATGCCATTTCAAATCTGCGACAGGCGCTACAGGAACTCCGGCAAGAGTTGGTAAGGAATTGCAATGCCATTCCTCGAGCATTATCCTGTAACCTTGTGAGGTCCTTGATCATGAGGGGTTGATTCAAAGCAAGCGTTATGTTAATGACGGACAGATGCGTTAATTATAGTGTGAATTGCACACTCCTGATGAAATGAGTGACAATTTGATCAATTTATTCTTGTAATTTATTTCATTGTCCATTATTACTTAAATTAATTGGTCAACACAAATCATAATAACTTTTGTATTTTTATTTGTATTAACAATTTAAACATGCACAGTTTCTTTTTTCCCATTAGTATATCAAATCACTAGAAGCAAAACCAGATTTTTGTAAAGGAGTAAGAGTTCCCTGCTACACATTTGTCACCCACCACGATGTGTACGCGTTATTTCGGAATATGGCAACCCTTTCCATAGTGAAAAAAACCATTACAAAACGTCACAAATATCGTGACGAAAGAGTTTAAAACGAAAAAAAGAACATTATCATAATAAGAATAGAAGCAGCAACATTATCTTACAAGAATTGCAGTACATATAGTACGACAAGGATAACATTCTCATGACCGCGAACAACAACACACATACCATTATAATGTACTTAAATAAAAACAAAAGAGAGATTACTATCCTAATGTAAGGTTTGATAGCACACAAGGTAGAACAGCCGTTACGTGGGCATCTTTCTATCAACTGTCCATAGCGCTTTTTGTCGCTGCTTCTTTTCCTGTTCTATTTTTTTCTCCATTGGTCTATTGTCATGAAAGCAATGCAATATCCTGGAAGTTGTTGAATAAACACACACATTTAAAAAGTCTAAACATTAACAACATTAACCAAACACAACTTTTCGTAATGCTACGATGTGCTAAACTTAGTTTTTGAAATTGCCATTCATTGTGTTTGCTTCTTGTTTATTTATTTTTAAAATGTATGTTTATACTAAAGATGTAATGTCGTATGCGGGAGTTATATTATAGAGGCCTCATTAACCGGTTAAATCACACCGTCTGGTGTAGTACTAGGAAGCCACCGTCCATCGGTCTGCATGGAGTACAACTGATAGGGATTGTTGTGACGTCAATACATTTTCTTTTTATTCTGGTGTTAAATTGTTTGATGCGAGTGTTGATGGTTTGTCAATGGCTCTCGTTCTGTTTATTCCACCTGTGTTGTTTTTCGCATTCTATTATTACAAATTCAGAATGCTTATGATAATGGTAACTGATAATTACTAAATCAAATGTCTCACCTTCACTTTGTACGTCACGATGTCATTAACTATGCTCATTTCTTGGCACAGAGAATCATAAATATAGAAATTCAGGCTTTTACTAAAAGCGACTCCATCATTACTGATAGACACGGTATGTCCAATCAAAACAACGTCTCCAGTGCTACTAGTGGTTGCTCGTTTTTCTATTGTGGGGAAATGGCAGACAGCAATTGACGGAGTTTCAACTTTGGCTGTTACTAAAACAGGAGTGTACTCTCGTTTTCCTCCGTTAGTTAGCATCTATGTTTTTGGATAGCAAATAAAATGGAATATATCTTTAAATACAATGATACACAAGGCATGCGTTTAATTATTTTGTTCAACATAAATTCCAAAAATATAAGACATACAAAAATACACAATTTCTTTATTTGTCCAATTCAAAGGCAATATACGTCGTTAAAAGACGTTTAAAGATTTTCGCCTTTCTGTCGAAGGTGTATGTTTCCATTGTGACCTGATTCTCTATGCATGAAGACTGGAACATGGGGGTTCAGGACATAATATCAATCATTTGGGGAGTTGTAACATAGGCCCATAATGATTAGATTCTACACCATTTTCAAAAATGTTCTCATAATCTAATCGTACATGTACTAGGTAGTTGTATAGTTGATGCTTCATTCGATCAGTTTGTCCTTTCATATCAACATATACAACTCTTGATATATGTTAGGTAACAAAAGGCAGATATGGTTCAGCTATAAAAGTAGGGGTTTTTAAAGACTGTATTTCCTTATAATTACATGAATATACAGGCGTTAACTTTTCAATTGTTTTTAGTCGTCACAAGCATGTGTGACAAAATTACTACTTTTATCTTTTAAAAGGGAAACACTTCAGCAACGAGTTGTGATTCATGTGCAACGCACACTGTCTCGTAGAACTCATCATTTGTACCAAATGTCATTGAAACATTTTAAAAGTGATGGTTCGGACAAGCATATGTGAAATAATTAGTAAGGTTTTATGTTAAAGGGGAGCTAATTATGGGTATAGATGACCAAGAGTTGAGTTTCTTGTGCATTGCACATCGTCTTATAGTGCTCAACATGTGTACTGTATGTCATGAACATATATATAATTGTTTATAAGCTATGCTCCAGACAAAGGGTGGACGTATTGACGGACGGAAAAACGACAACTATATGCTTTGGGTACCATACAAAGTGTACATATGGAAGTACGGAAAAGCGACAACTATATGCTTTGGGTACCATACAAAGTGTGAATTCCACCGTTTATCTATAATATTTAATACTAACTGAAGCCAAATATTTTTGTTTCAACACTTTTAAGAAAACGGATCATATTCGGGTGAACAATGGCAAATAAAAATACTGAATTAAATCAGTATATCTCCATTTTAAATATTTTTGAGATATCAAATAATATAGGTATCAACAATATGGTTACCTTAAACTTTGCAATTTTACATCTCTGTCCACCGTCGTTTCTTATTCCATGCACAACTAATACAACCTCATTACATGAAGACGATTGGTTCTTGTCGCATTCAATTCCATTGTAGTATCCATTAATATCAGGTGGTATCCGAATATCTATTGAGCAATCGAGTGAGCCATAGTTTATGGAGCAATTGCACTTACCTGAAAGAAAACAACACGATGAATTGGACCTCAATGTCCACCTGGATACATAACCAGTGCAAGACAATATCATATCTAGATTTATGAACGATTATTTACGAAACCAGCATAGTAAGTACACTGTATATACAATGTACAAGCTTAAAGTCCAAGACTAATAGTCTAATCTTAATATTTTTTTGTTATATGCATCGAGCATTTAAAATAGTAAATCGGAAAAACCAAGACGATATTCTAGGTCGTAAGTCCATGGACATTGGCAAACAATAAGAAAACGTTGGACGCACACAGAACAATGAACCAGATATACTTTTATTAACTAAAAATGGTACATCACGAACTTCTATTAAAAAAAAAGAAATAGAAGTCTCGTTCAATCAATGATTCCTGAAAAAGGGACCAATGGTGACATATTGGTTGCAGTTGTCACACACATCGTAAAAGAGAGGTCAAACAAGGATAATCTTAAAGTTGTAAAAATCTGATCAACCAAAAGTCGTCAAACAAGTCAAACAGCCTATATTGAATGGAGTTCGACAACGTCAAACATAACTCTGATAGGGGACCATGCAAAGAATATTTACAAAACAATCACATGAAAATCTGATCAATGGTCCTTGACAAGAAGTCGAAACTGTTTCAGCCAAGCAAAGGATAGGACGGTCATATTGGATGAAGTTTGGCAGCATTGGATACAAATCTGAAAAGGAAGCATGCAGGGAACATTTCGATCAAGTGTATTTGAAAATATGATCCATGGGTTCTTGGTAAAAAAGTCGGAAATGTGTCGGTTCTTCAGAAACTAGTGTGGACATGTTGGAAACAGTTTTTCAAACGTCGGACACAAATCTAAAAGTGGACATTGCAAGGAACATCTACGTAAATGTTCGTGAAATACGGTTGTTGATTGTTGGTTTGTTTAATTTGGACTTAACAACACTTACAGAATAGTTCACCGATATCGTGACAAAAGTCCAAAGGAGAAAAAACAAAAAGAAAGGACATGAAGAGAAGCGGCGACAGGAACTGGAAATGAAAAAAATTGAGGTTTTTCAGAAAGAAGGATGATCACATGCAACGGCTTTTCGCTTACTCTTCTATCGGGTCAGGGGGTTAACAATCCATGTACACGGGACCACCAGCTTAGCGTCTCCTCCGAAGGACGTGCATATCTCTGTCTGGCCTAGAGGCCAACCAGTCTGAATTGGGTGACCCTACCAGAAACTTAAGTTCCCGCCAACATAGCTCTCCAGGTCATCGAGACACTCAAACCTCCCTACCGCGATTAGGTCTCTAGCACAGGAAAGCCTACGGTTGTTGGCAAGAAGTCGAAAAAGTATCGGCCAATCAAAACCACGTTGGCCATATAAGATGGAATTAGTCAACATCGTTCACAGCTCTTAAAGTAATCCATACATCAAAGGAACAGTTGCAGCAAGTTTAGTCACCATTGCTTATGTAGTTTTTGTGAAGAAGATTAAATGTGAAAGTTAACGGTGTGCAGACAGGCGCAACGGACGGATTGGTTTAGGAAAAGTTCACTTGGAGATTAAAGATGCAAAGCCAATTTATGCGGGGAAAATTGTTGGTAAATAAAAGTAAATAATTTTGATTCTTGCTCGGGACGTTATAGTGCACGTCTGTTACTTGTCTATACTGCAACATCAGTCTGTACATTGTTTTCGTAAATAAGATACATTCACCGTTTTGGTATAAAGTTGAACGGAGATGGGGGGAGGGGTGTTAACAAATGGGCTATAATAAATATGTTAACAAAGTTTAAACAAATAGCAAAATACTTAATCATGGAGAAAAAACCATTTGTTATTATTCATACACAAATTAAAGTGATTTACTGTGTGCCATGGCCTAAGTCGTTTCATTTGTTCTGCTTTTATTGACAATTGATATAAATGACTTATTTTGATGACACATGCTTCTTTTTAAACAGTGGAAAAGGTTTCCATATACTGGTATAACACAGAGGCGTCGCGGCTGGTGACACATGCGCAGCAGAAACGCTTACCATATCGCGAGCACCTGATTTTGCTTCTAATTTGTGTATTAGAAGTTCGTGATGTTTTCATTTTGAGTTAATAACAGTATATTTGGTTTCTTTGTGTGTGTGAGTCCAACCTAGTCCTTTTGTTTGCCAATGTCCATGGCCTTAATTACGACTTTAGAATATCGTTTTGGTTTTTCGAATTAACGACTATAGCGTCATAAAGTGTTTTTAAAAACAATTGTTTTAATAGCTATCTATACTTCTTATTTCATGCAAGACAATTTGAGGTTGAGGCCGCATTAACATATTGCACAATACTGCCTGGTTTCATATTGGGTGACTGTCCTATGCTGTTCGTAGTGAATAATCACTCGTAAGGATAGTTTTGTCATTATTGTAATTCCCTATTGTAATTCTTCTGTCCTTTTTGTCACCGTTTCCCCTTTGGCTCTGTAGCTTTTATTTACTGTAGTCTTGTCTACTCTAAATCAAGTGTCGAGCTTAATCAGCTTCGAACAAGATCTGGGGTTCGGGACGGGCTGTTTGACACAGAGTGTTGGCTCTCTCCTCTTATAAATATCATGTTTATCGCAGACATGATTCAGATTGCATTTTTATATTACAGGGACCCAGAGGCAATAATTCTATTTTTTAATTCAGATACTAGTGATGCATAGGGACATTAAACTTGTTAGATGTTTGTTAAATTTGGGCTTACCGCCATTTTTAGACTATTTCACAGATGTCGTGACAAAAGACCGAAGGAGAAACACCAAACAAGAGATCGGGAAGGTAAGCGGCGACAAGAACGGGAAAACAAAAGTAATAGAGAAGGAAGGATCAACTCATGCGACGGCGTTTTCGCCTTTTCTTCTATTGAACTTCGCATTGAGATCTTTATTGTGCCAGGGGGCTAAACATTCCTGTGATCTGGACTGCCAGCTTAACGTCCCCTCCGAAGGACGTGCAGATCGTTGTCTGGCCTCTACCTTTCAAAATGTCTAACTTGAATTGCACTACCAGGAACACGAATATATATAATAATGATAATTAACCTTGTTGCAATTGAATTGTGTTGCAGTTTGAATTTAAACAATTGACAATAACAGGACATGTTGAGCAGAAACATTTTAGCGGTCCCAAGGGGGCGTTAATATATATATATATGATCGTCAGTGATGGAGTTAACAAGTGAATATCAAGCTCGTCTGAGTTTTCATTGTAAAAGACATTGTTTTTAAGTTTGATGTTAATAAGTCGATAAATACTCAAGACATTTCATGGACACGGTTTTTTGTGGTAACAAAGGGGCAATTACTCCATTCCTAAAGTTCGGATAATAGTGGATATCGAAGTTGTCCTAGCCTTCATGGAAAACATGCTGATTTAAAGTATGAGTTAATTAAGTCAGTTTATAATTACTTAAGTTATTTATATAAAACGATCTTTACCGGAACCAAAGGGCCACAACTTCATTAAAAATGGTCGGATAATAGTGGATATTAAATTGGTCATAGCTTTTATGGTACATGTAATTGGCATAGTTAGGATATTTGATGTTAGTCCGTTGATAATTACTAAAAATATAAAGCGGAAATGATAACGGAACCAAAGGGATACGACTCTGTTGATAAAAGTCGAATTATGCTTGGTATGGAACTTGTCAATGCCTTTGTGGTTATAAAATGTGTCCTTAAGTTCAAAGGTAATCGGTTCATTATTAATCAAGATGGTTATCAAAAACTGCTTGCCCGTCCGTCCGCCAACGTGATTTCTTTCGATGGGCGTTTTAAAAGCAACAGGGACAGTAACAGGAAGGAGGATGCAACTGTGTTTCCGCCTACTGTTATATCGAACTTTACATAAAGTTATTGATTGTGCCAGGGAGTAAAATAAACTGCCAACGGGACCGTAAGCTTATCGTTCCATCCGGAAGAACGTGCCGATATTGGTCTTGCATCTGTCTTTAAACCTGTCCGACTTCGGCGACCATATCTGCCATGTCAATGAGTCAAATATTGCTTACACGATAAGGTATGAGGAACGGGGAAGCCAAACTACGATAACAACAGTCCCAAAAAGTAAAATGGAAACGAATAAAGTAACAATCAAACAACGGACAACATTTTATTATTTAAATTGTGTTAGGCTGAATTGACCTTCATTAAAATGTCGTTTTATCTTAATAAGTTTTATATTTACCATTGTTGCACATTCCTCGACCAGAACACTCGTTTGGACAGGTGACTGCCTTAATCTGTGCATATATGGAGGGTGTTGCTGGTATTGTAGTTTTTTCAAATTTTGGAAACCTCTCCAGTCCTACCTTGCAAACACTTTTGAAAGCTTCTATTGCTGATGCTAACCATTGGGTTGTGCCTGAGAGCTATTCAATTAATAAAGAAAAACCTTATTGTTTTTCAAAGTGGTGAATGCGAAAAAGTCACTGTGATCAAAAGCCATAAGTGCGGAAATGCGCAAATAAAAGGAAACGGAGGCGCACAGCAATACAAAAACAAAGACAATACAAGGGTTAACTAAAAAGGCACATGCACACTTTTAAAGACAACAGGTTGAGCCCATGCAGCACGTTTCCGCCTACTCTTCTATCGATCTTAACATGGGGATCTTTACCGTGCCAGGGGCAACAAATCCCTGTACACGGAACTGTCAACTTAGCGTCCTCTCCGAAGGACGTGTATATCTGTGTCTGGCCTCTACCCTTCAACCTGTCAGACTTGGTGGACCCTACAAGAAACGAATGTCCCGCCAGCATAGCTCTTCAGGTCATTTAGACGCACAAACCTTCCTACAGCGATAATGTATCTAACACAGGGAAGACAAATGCAACTGCGAAGAGACATATATTGTGTCGGAGAGGCCCATGTGTATGTGTGATTTTCCTCACTTTAACAGACGACTCAATGTACTATACATGTTAGCATGTTCACAAATAATCAAGATTGTTAAGTCATTTTACTTATTTTAAAAGTGATCTAATAAATGCATGTTGTATCATGGCGTAAATATAATGTTCTGAATACTTAATAATGTTGTCTGCAAGAAGTGTTGAAGTAAGAGTTTTTTTTAGGAATGTTGATCTGGAAAGATTTAAACTGTACTTATATAATATAAAACAAGACAAAATAAGATAAAAGAGAATATATCAATTGTTCATGGGGTAGATGAAGACATTGGCACAGCAACAACACCGACATACTATATAATTTGAGTATGTCCAGTGATTCATACTTAAATACTAGACTGAATACCACTTGTGAATCATTATAACGCATTTTATTTGAATAGCCCCAGTGTGTTAACTATGCCGCGTTTGATATAAATATGTGTATGTATGATTAAGTGCTTACCATGATATCAAGTGCGCAAGATGTGACATGAGAAGAACTATTGAAAATAGTGCCGCACAATCTGCAAGACTCCGTGTTATCAAAGGCCTGTTGGCAATATATTTTAGCAGCCACCTCATTCATGTAAACTTTGTTGATTGATTCCTATCATTAAAACAAGAAGAAATAGTATCAACAAAACAAATATTATTGACATAAACAAACAATAGTGTCATAAAAAATACACCACCAGGATGAGTTAGCGAACCGTGACGGGCATTTACAAATGACGTCAAACAAACTAAATGGGCGAGAGGATCTCACTCTTTAACCGAATCAAAGTTCCATATTAGCCATCATCAACGGACTCGAAGGGGAAAATTACCCCGGGTCATTTCATTTTATATACGTAAAATGTTATTGTGAATATAAATATATGATTTAACAAAATGTTTATGAATAAATTAAATTGAGCGCGTAATAGGCCTATTCCGAAGGCGTTCACAATAGAATATTTGCATTTAAAGAAAACAACATAAAAAATGTCAACCAATGCGGAGAAAATAAACTTAGATAACTACTAGTGCTACGTTTGTTTCAATATTTACAATGTTACCTTGTGTGTTTAAGCTGAATAAATAACTAAACAGTTTCAAAGTTTCTACGAATAAAAGCAAGCATCAAACACTAGGCCTCCTAATAAAGACAGATTTTAAAATTTGGTCAAATTTCTACGACTTTTTTCTCGATTGTAGTGCCCCCGGGGAGCAAAGCAAATTCGAAAAATCACATTATTATAAAGTAGTAAATGCGAAAAACCAAGACCATATTCAAAACCTGCAAGTCCATTTACATTGACAAACACAAGGAAAACATCGGATGTTCACAGAAAAAAAATAACAAAATTTACATTTATTCACTGCAAAAAGAAACATTACGAACTTCTAATAAAAAAAACAAGAAGCGAAACCCGGGGCTCGCGATATGGTAAGCGTTTCCTGCTATGCATGTATCACCCGCTGCGACGCATCCGTGTCATTCCGGTGTATGACAACCCTTTCCTCTTTTACAAAAGAAACATAATTATATCAGAATAATATAAGAGAAAGTAAGTAAAGCGAAAAACCAAGACGATATTCTAGGCCGTAAGTCCATGGACATTGGCAAACAATAAGAAAACG